>CM061557.1:186538982-186625737 GCA_030864225.1 Capsicum baccatum var. pendulum
TAATAGTCTATTTAACTTTATCAAATAATATTTCGGCTAGGGCGAATAAATCAAACATAAAATAATTTTCCGTTAGTAATTCTCTTGTAGATCATATATCCATTGTGAATATCTGGAATTCTTTCTAAACTTTTCTCAGTAGTTGTGTAAACTATAGATAATAATCCATAATAGTAATATGATTTGATTAAATTCGAACTTGTACCTGGAAAAAACAATAAGTTTATTGTAATTCTGGCATTTCTGGGTAATATATCTTTTTTGTTGTGCGGCTAGTTCTTCCCTTTGAATAGATTTGATATTTAACATGGTTTGTAAGGTGTGTATATTTTCAATGTATTTTCGGGCAACATAGTTGTATGTCTGCTTTTCTTGGTTAAGTGATTAGAATATGTATGCATTTGGGGAGGTGAAAATGATTCTGATCTTTGTATATTTGGTGTATATAGTTTTGAAAATATCTGGTTAAGGTTGTAATTCTTTTTCTTTGGTATTTCAAATCTATTTTGAGTGACTATATTTTTCCCTTTAGATATAACTCCTGCGCCTGCAGCTGTAATAGTAATTTTATTAGTAATTTGAGTTTTTAGGTGTTTCTGACCGTCACCTTCTAGGTCTAGTTTTTTAATGTGCTCTTCCTGCACAATATCTTATTTTTTATAGTGCCCAACCTGCACTTTTACGTTTGTAACTTCAGTAGTTAGTGTAATAAATCTTTCTTGTGATAACTTCATTTGCTCAAACATTTGAAGTAATAAATCGGTCTGGGTATCTTTGGCATCAGCCTCTTCCATTGATAAATCAATTTGAGAAGCTTTGTCTTGATCAGTAATCTGCAATGACATTTTTGTTAGTATTGATCACTTCAATCATAAATGTAGAATTTAGTATATTTAATACTAGTCTCCGAATTTCCTTCGTCATAACTGAGTTCTCTATTTTTCTCGTTAGCCACCATCGTACCTGTGTGTTATCTGTTCTTACAATAAATTTGTTATATACAATATATGGTTCAGATGCTAATAGGCATTTATATAATGAACATAATTCTTTTCTATTTATTTTCGTTTCATTAAATGTTCCTGAATAATATCTACAATGATGTTCTATTTTTTCAATTTCGTATTTGTATTTAAGTACTCCATAACTATATTCACTTGCATCTGCTTATACTATATATGTAAATTTTTTATTTTCGCCTAGAAATTGTAATTTTGATAACTCTTTACAAAATATTTTTATTTCTGGACTTGTTTTTTTATCTTCGTTGTTGTAATTATATATTCGATATCCTTTTTTAATTTTTCTGTAATGGTTTTAAATTTTCTACTAATTTTAGTATATATTCTCTTACTTGATTTACTAATCCTAAGAACGATTGTAATTTTTTTGTATCTAATTCTTTTTTAAAATTTATTATTTTTTTGTATTGTATGTTGTTGCATTTTTACTCACACTTTTATCTATTTGTATTCCTAAAAATTCTATTTGATTTTTCATAATTTCAGCTTTCTTTTCACTTAAACTTATCCTGATTTTTCTATTATATCTGTAAATTGTTCTAATAATTTTTAAATGTTCATCTTTGGTTTTTGTATATAATAATATATCGTCTATGTATACTATACAATTAGGTAATTGTTTAAAATAACTATCCATAAAGTGTTGATTATCTACCCTGGTGCATTTTTATATCCAAATGATAATACGTTTCATTCATAACATCTTGTGATACTGTAAATCAATTAATTCCTTAGATTCTTCTTCTAACTTTAAGTGGTAAAATCCTTATTTACAGCCAAATTTACTAAAATAGTTATATCCTTGTATTTGTCTTATTTTTAATATCTTATTTGGTATTGGATAATTATATATCATAGTTTCTATATTTAAATTTCTATAATCAATAATCATTCTACTTTTACCTCTTTTTTGTTCACACTGTTTATTTTATTATAAATGCTGAACTATTATGTTTACTATTACTTTTTTGTATATATTGTTTCTCTAATAATTCATCTATATGCATTTTTTAAATTCTTTTAAATCTTCAAAATTATATGTTAATGATTTTTGGGTTATTATGTTATTTTATCTATTAATTCAATTTTATAGTAGTTTTTATGTTTTTTTCATCCTTTTAATGGATCTTCACTATATAATCTTTCTAATTTGTTCTTAAGTATTTCTATCTTATTTACTGAAAATATAGTTATTTCTTTTTTTATTTATCGAAAATACGACTAATTCTATTGTGTCTTCAGTATTTTTTATAGCTCCTAACTTTTGTGTCATTTTTTTACTTCCTTTTATCCAATCAGTTTTCTTTCTTATTTTATTAATAATTCTTTTTCCTCTTACTTTTTATTTACATGGTGTTGTAAACCACCAATCTATTTTAGTTATTATATGTGGGTATAATTTATCTAAAAATGGCATTCCCTAAAAGCATATCTTTTGATGTTAGTTCATAATTATAGATTCCTTCTATTGTTATTATTTTATCCCATATTTGTATTTTTACACTTTTAGCTTTACTATGTAATTAAACTTCCTTCATTGTTAAATCCTTTGACTACTATTGGTGTTTTTAATTTATCCCGTTTATTTTCTGGTAAACAGTTGCATTTACAAAAGTTTGCTTCTGCTCCTATATCTATCATAGATGTATGATATCTATTATAATATTCTTCTACTATTATTTTTACAAGTACACTATATTTTCATATCATGTTAAAGTTCTTTTTATGAATAATCTTTCTTTATTATTCATTATAGATGATTGTGTATATTCTATATTGTATGGTTATACTTGTCCTAACCATTTTTATTCCCAATATTATATATGTTTTTTGCATTTCTTCCTTTATTTCAAATTCTATTTTTATTTTTTTAATTCCTATTATTATTTCTTTTTCTGTCGTATCCTTAATGTCTATTAGGCTCTTTGATAAATCTGGGCATATATTACTATTAGATTTTATTTCTTCATTTTTACTAGATATTTTGCTATATAATTTTCTTCTTGTCCAGTGTTTAGGAGTATTAAATATTCTTTTTCATTTATTGTTCCTGTTATATAATATTGATTTAAATTAACTGTTGAAGTTGTTTCATAACTTGTTCTTTTTTATGAACTTGATGATTCTGTTTTTTCATAAGCTATTTTTTTATGTACTTATCCTATCATTTATTATTTTTAAATCTTCTTCTATATCTATATTTTTGTAACTATAGTCATTATTATCAATTGTTTTTACGAATTGTTCAAAAGGACTTTCTATTTGTATTTTATTAATTTTATTTTTTCTGTTATTTTATGTTTTGTTGTTAGTACATATAAATTTTTACATCTTGCTGTAAATATTTTACTTCCTGGGGTTAGTTCTATTCCTGATATTTTCCAATATAATACTAATGATTTATCTATATTTTTATTTGTTATTGCTACTGAATAATTCACACTTATTATAAATATAAGTTTTTGGTATATTAATTATCTTTTATAATGGTTATTATACTTTTTTCTATAGGTTTTATAATTCTATCATCTGCTAAATATAATTCTATTGGTGTATCTATTCCTTCTCTGAAATATGTTTTTATTAATATCTATGTTCCTCCAAGGTGTACATATTTTATTGAGTCTTTACTTTTTATATCGTTTATTTCTTTATTAATTATTCTTTTTTTAACTAGTGGAATGCTAGCTCTTCCTTTTCCATATCTACAATCTATTACATGTTCCTTTTGACTTATTACGTAGTATTCTTCCTTTTTTTTACTAAATATATTTTTTACTGTTGGTATTTTAAATATTTTTTCTACACTTAAATCTAACTCTTTTCCTTTTATTTCGTCAAATATATTATTATCAAATATTATTTTTTGATCTGTTCCTTCTTCATTTAAATATTCTTTCTTTGTTATTATTTTTATATCTTCTTCAGTTATTTGGTTCATTTTTATATCTTTTTCAGTCATCACTATCTATTTCATTATTTGTTTCATCCTCTGAAATTTCATATATACTATTTTCACTTTCTAATTCATAATCTATATAATCTATCTGCATATATTCTGTATTTTCTATTTTTATCTCTGATATTTGTTTATTTTTTGAGTTTTTTGGTAATTTACAATCTCTAGCTAAATGTCCTAGTTTTCCACAATTATAACAAGTACATTCTTTTATAGATTTCTTTTTTCTATATGGTCTTTTTATGTTTGTAATTTTTTTCATAATATCTTTTTTCTTGGTTTCTTATATTTATATTTTGATTTTTTGCATTTCTTATATTTCTTATGTTTTTTTCTTTTATTATAATATCTTTCTTCACATTCAAATTGAGGTGCTATTTTATCTTTACAACATGCTAAATTTCTTATTAATGTTTTTTTCATTTTTATTTCTTCTCTATATTTTTCACATAGATTTCTATACCATTAGTGTAAAAATTTTGTTCTTGCTCCTAGGTTATCTACTATTTTTGCTTCATCCCAATTCTTTATTATTTTTGAACTAAATGGTTCAGGTAATTTACTAAAATATAATTTTCTTATTTCTCTACTTTCTTCTATATTATATATTACTTTATAATAATATTCTTTAAATGCGCACATATATTTATCTATATAGCACATATTACATATTGTTAATTTTAACATTAAATTTTTATTCGTGTCTTTTTCTTTATTTTGTTCTGCTTCTTTTGTTGTCATATTACAAAATTCATCACTTATAGCTATTTCATATTTTTTCAATATTTTTGTTGGCAAGATTTTTGTAGGTGTTGATGTTCCTTCTGTTTTTGTATCAGATCTTAATATTTTTTTACTTGCGTCGACTAGGTTTAAAAACCATAATTTTACTATTACTATTAATTTTTTTTCTATATATTCTGGTGCGTTTGCTGTATCTATTTTATTATCTAATAATTGTTTTGACATGTATCCTATCCATAGTTGTATTATTTTATTTGTGTCTATTACACAGTCTAAGTCTAAAAAGTTATAATTAGTTATTTGTCTTGGTGTCCATTTATTATATTCATCCTTTGGATTATATCTTTTAAACTTACTTTTGTAATTATAGGTTGGTTTTCTTATATCTGATGTACTAGGTATTATATTTTTATTTAGAGTATTTACTTTTGTATTTATTAGTTCTAGATTTTCTTTATTAATTACTTCTTGTTTTTCATTAATTTCTAGTTTTTCTATATTTTCTAAAATTTCTGTATATGTTTCACTACCTTCTGAGTCATAATCATCTGTTTCTTCAGCATCTATTGTATTTATTTCTAATTCACTGGTTTCTAATTCTTTATTTTCTCCTTCTAATTTTTTTTAAATTGATTTATCTCAATTAATAATTTTTGTTCTTTATATTTTTCTTCTTTTTTCTTTCTATCTTTTTTCATACAAATCTTTTAGCATTTGTAGTTCTTTTTCTAATTCAGCAATCCTACTATTTTTAGTTTCTTCTATTTTCGTATTTCTTCTGTAGTTTGTTATTTTATTTTATCTATTTCCTTTTTTCTATCTATCTCTTCGTTTTCTCTTTCTATTCTTACCATGACTGTCAACTTATCTTCTAATTTTAATTCTTCTTTTTCTAACATTAAATATAAATGTTCACCTATTTTCTTATACCTTCTTCCTAGATTAGAAAATACTATTTTTATTTTTAATCTTTCATGGTTTTCATATATTTTTTCGTCTATTATAAATTCTTCTTTGTTCATTTTTATTTGATTGTTAATAGATCATGTTGGTATGTATATTCTAGACTATCTATTGTTGATTCTAAAATTGATATTTCTTCTTTTTGTGCATTTATTGAATTTTTACTAACTCCAGCAATTATGTTATACTGTACTCTTTCTATCCTTATTTTTAATTCTTTATGTTTTTCAGATATTATTTGTTTTAATTCTTTATATTTTTGTAATTTTTGTACGTTATTTATCTGAATAATTAATATTTTGGTGAATATCTAAATCTAATAAATATCACTAAATTTGCTATGCCACACTTCAACTTCACGAGAGTCCTATTACTCCTAAACTAAATTTTAGCATTTTTTTGTCGTCCTTTTTAGCTGATGCGACACCTTTTGTCAGTCTTTTTAGCTGACATGACACCTTTGATATGAACCTCATTTTATATAATAAAAGTGTCACATCAGCACAAAAAGGTGACAAAAATACACTAAAATTAATTTAAGGGGTAATAGGATCCTTGTAAAGTTGAAATTTATTGTAACAACTTTGATTATAGTTCGGGAGGATTGCTGAATGATTATCTCTAAGAATTACTAAATTATAAGTCAAAAGTTAGCATAAGCTCATCTATAAAAACTCTTCGTTTATTCTGAATAGCAATCAGTGCTAATGACAACTAATGGTCACGCAAGCTACATTATTTTGAAGTCTCGAGTTCATTAATAAAGAAAATAAACTAGTTCAATTTCACATTAAGACTAGAGAAACTTTATGAAGGAAGTTGGCTAAGCTTATAAATAATTTTTGATTTATTATTTATATATTTGGTAAATATCAAAATGCTTAGCTTGTAAGCCAATGGAAGCTTCAAAAGATATATATATATATATATGCACACATATACACACACATTAAGACTAGAGAAACTTTATGAAGGAAGTTGGCTAAGCTTATAAATAATTTTTAATTTATTATTTATATATTTGGTAAATATCAAAATGCTTGTAAGCCAATGGAAGTCAAAAGATATATATATATATATATATATATATTACAACTTATTTTATAGCTTACAAACACTTTTAATTAATTTGACCAAGTCGATTACAATTTTATTCATTATATCTTTTGTTATGTTGATGTATAGGTTACCCAACTAATATGAGTTACGAGCATCATGTTATTTTAGCAACATTTTTGCATTTCCCCTTGAATGACTGCGGAGATCACTTCACTCAGAGCCCTGTGGATTTTCATTCAAAAGATTTTGAAATAGCTGTTTTAGATTGGTTTGCCTCAACTCTGGGAAATTGAGAAGGATGAATATTGGGGATACATTACTAATGGTGGTAGAAGATAAAAAATATTTTTTTCCAAAAGTACCTTTTTCAAAACCACTCTTAAAACAAAATTACACACTTTTAAATTCTAGGCAAACACTAATTGTTGTTCACAAGTGATTTTAATATTTTTTTTATCAAACATCTTCTTATCAAAAGTACATTTTTAAAAAATATTTTTCAATAAAATAATTTACGTCAAATAAGCTAATATTCTTTCGATTAGATTAAACTCAATATTATTAATATGGAGTAAAAATTTACACGTAAAAGCCACTAGACATATAATAACTATCAAATCTAAATTCAAAAAACTTAAAATATATTAAGTAAAATGCTAAAAACTTTTTAAACCGATTCCATCAAATTTTGAGTTTGAATTCGCCTTCTGAGACTCTCCCATCTCCTTTGACAAACCAAGTTTCTTCTAATTCCAATCCAAATGTGTATTTATGGGGAGAATTAGCATTTAGCCCGCTTACAAGTATTCCTTTTGGTATTTTTTTTTTTTAGAATTTTCATATTTAATACATAAGATATTTGAAAAGATAATGTTCTTTATTATTTTAAAAGAGCCTAGGAGATTTTATTTGCACATATTTTATTATTATTTACTAGTGGCTTAAAATAATCCTAATTCCACGTACCCAACTAAGTTAACTTTACCATTTTACCCATGAGTAACAGAGCATTAACCTTGAAATATTACACCAAAGTCTCAGTATATTTTACTTTTTTTTTTTTGGTTAAGTATATTTTACTTTGAATAGTTTCCAGATACATAAAACCTCTATGCAAATTTGAAAATTATGGAAAATGCATAAAGGTTTTTTGAACTAAAAGCAAAAATTATAAATTCTAATTTAAAAAATTAGGCATTACAATATTTTCTTGAGTAACACTCAAAGATATAGTTGAAGATGTTTAAATGATGTACTTCACTTTCACCATTGGAACAATATATATATGTGCAGAAGAGAGTTACTTCATTGTGGGATAATATATGCATCAAAATATTCACATTAGTCGATCTTCAAAGCAGCAAGAATGTACAGAATGGAGATAGAAACTATAAACACTTTAGTTAGTGGGGAGATGTATTCTGCAGATTTGAGAACAAAGTTACTTCTTAATCAGAACAAACCAGCCATCATCAATATCAATATAGGTAAATATTCTTACATCCTTAAACTCTAAAGCTTTACTTTGTGAAGTAGTCTATTACCTTAACTTCTAAGGACGTGTTTGATTTGTAGGAACAACATTCAAAGGAGCTATTGATGACATGGATTCGATTGTACAAGCACTTGAATATTGTGGTTATTCAAATGACAAGTATTACATTCACTGTGATGATGCATTGTATGGGTTGATTGTCTCCTTTATCAAACATGTAAGTTTACTTTTGTTCAATTATTCTTGAACGATTTTCTGATCAAGGTGACAAATACAAAATGATCTAATGCTTTATGATATTTGACAATATGGAAAAACAATTACCTTCAAGAAGCCAATTGGCAGTATTTCAGTATCAGGCCACAAGTTCTTGGGATGTCCAATACCTTTTGGCATTCAGATGACAAGGAAAAGTAATGTTAATAGCCTCTCAAAAACTGAGTATATAGCCTCTGCAGATATGACGATTTCTGGTAGTCGAAATGGCTTAGCACCAATATTTTTATGGTACAGTTTAAGCATGAAAGGTCATGTTGGATTGTGGCAAGATTCCAAAATGTGCATAGAAAATGCCCAATATTTGAAAGATCAACTTCTTAAAGAAGGAATTAGCGTTATGCTCAATGAGTTCAGCACTACAGTCGTTTTTGGACGGCCATGTGACCATAAATTCATTAGTCGTTGGAAACTGTGTTACTTAAGTGGTATGGCACATATTGTGGTTACGTCAGGCATCACAAGAGAAATCATAGACAGCTTTCTCAAGGATCTAATGCAAGAGAGGAAAAAGTGATACCAGGATGAAGCAACTCTACCTCCTTGCCTAACAGAGGATATTGGTTCTCAAAACTGTCTATGCTCATATCACAAGATGCATTACTAAATTTTTTAGGATCTCTGACTTGAAATGGTCTTGGTTATGCAGTACGTTTTTACTCGGGATTGACTCAGTAAAATTTGTGATCTAAACTATCTAGAGTTTTCAAATAGATTTACATGTATATTTTATTTTTAGACCAGAATGACTTGATAAAATATGTGATCTATAATTTTGTAATAAATTCATGTATATTTTGTTTGCAATTTATTATTCTGAAATGTAGAGTTCTTCTTTTAGGGTCTCATTATCATCTTACTCAACAAGAGTTCTTAAGAAAGCTATCTCATACGTATTAGTATGACACACACCCTGTGGAATAATAAATTTATTAACGAAATTAAGTGATCCAAATTCTCCAAGGAATTGAAGATAGAATATATGGAATCTTAATCCTTAAACGAACACCTGCATTAACAATTGATATTTGAAATCAATCACTCCCAAAGAATGATAAGGGCACAACAAAAGGAAGAAAAGAGAATTTATGTGAAGAACATAAGCTTGCAAGTAATTCTACAGTTCAAACATAATCTTCTGCAAAACACTTTTTGAGAAAAACTGGTTTAGTGTACGTATATTGAATATGTTTGTCCAATTTTTCAATAGAACATATATAAAATATACCAGTATATATCCTATTTTAAAAAATTACATAAATATTGCTATATTAAATAATAATACATTTGATTTATATGATAAGTATCAAACAAGACCTGAGAGGTCTTAAAATGATGAATGTTGATCCTTTAAGCCAGCTTACTGAAGGAATAAATCAATTTTCACATGAGATACAAAGATGACTTAGCAAACATAAACTTCAAATTATCATATTTAGCCTAAGTTTTAATTAATTACAATTCATAGCCTCTTTTGTTAATTGATACAATCCATAGCATCTCTCCTTTATTATCTCTTTTAACTTCCTCTCTTTCTTTTTCTTTATTTCTCTTTCTTCTTTTGATTTCTTTTCCTGCTTTTCTTTCTTTTCTGACTTATATTCGAATGTCATCTATACTAGTTGTGGCATTGGCAGAAAGTCGCATGCTTTGACTATCTCAATTTGTGAGTCTATGTAGAGCCTTATGGACTTAGTCTTATGCTTGGCGTTATGAATTTTTGATGGATCAACTTTAGTTATTCGAGGTCAGTGTGATAGGATTACGTAGACAGGACTTGGATGACATTTTAGGTAGTTCAGAGTAAATGGAAGGTTTGGAAAGTCAAAGGAAGGTTAGATTTGGATATTGGAGTTAGTTGCATAATTCATGTCTTTTATTTCTTTTGGCTTAGAATAGTTTTCACTTGGTTGTGCTGGTATCATTGTGGAATTAGTTTCTTTTGGTTTGGATTTTTTTTCTTTATCTATTCTCATTCAGTTGGATGCCAGTCGCATGTAGAGGTTGAGTTTTGGATATTTGAGGAATGAAGTAGGAGAGTTGATTGAAAAGGGATATCAATAGCAAATCCCTCGAAAGCATTATCTCTTCTTAGAGGTTATTGAGGATTTTGCTAGAAACATGCAGGCCAAGTACCTTATCCCTTTGAGATTTTGTGCTCTTTCAATCCATCTAATTTTGTCAACAAAATGTCTTTTAGTAGTGGATATTATAATGACCCTCTAGGTCATTTCCTTAGTTTACGCACATTTTCAGCATTCCCACAATGGCTATAGGTCCTTCATGACTTGTCGAAATTGTTGGTTCGGTTATCAAGAAGTTCATTTGAGTTTTAGGCTCACTTCTCTATTTTGGAATTATCACTATTAAGGAATCGGTATCATACCAAAACTCTTGGTAAACTATATTAGACGAGAATTTCGATAGTGCCATCAGCTCTAAAATGTTGATTTAGGCTACGGGGACCCTTGGTTCTGGTCCCAAGGCTTTTGGATTCATTTTGGCCTATTTGTTGTATCATATGAAAAATGGAACCATAGATGTGGGCCCCACATTTAGTCAAAACAATCTCAAATGAAAGTTTTGATGCTTTCATTGAGTTTGGAATGTTGAATTTGGTATGGTAGCATAGTTTAGTTGCATGCATGGGGTTCCGAATGAATCTCGAGCACTCGATCGAAGTCCATTTTAGACTTAGAAAGTATGATGCCTCAAAGTTGCAGGTGCAACCGCTTAAGTGACCATCACTTAGGCTTTGTTATATGGCTAAGTACCGCTTAAGCGATCCTTGTCCATTTTTATAGGCGTCGCTTTAGCGGCCAAGTGCCACTTTAGCGATGCCCACATCCCTGTCCCTGACCACTTTAGCGGACTTGTACCTCTTAAGTGGTAGCTGCTTAAGTAGACAAGTGACCACTTTAGTGACTCCTGTGGTTGTTAAATACCCTTTTTTCACCTGATTTTCCCCTCAGTTTCTTAACTTGTTTCCATCTTTTTTGAGAGATTGGAGCGTGCAAAGTGTGAAAAATCATCCATTGAAGCTAAGTTAAGTTAGCCTAACACTCTTTGGTCATTTCCCATTATTTTCCTTGTCAAATTCCACTCCATTTCATTGTACATTCTAAAAGATTAGGTTTTTAAATTCTTGAACTTTAGGGGCTGATTTGGACCCAAATTTGCGTCCCATTTGTGCTCAACAGTTGAGCACACGTTTTTTGTCTTTAAGGGACCTCATGACAGATTCAATTTTAGATTTTCATTTACGAGCCCAGTGGGCTCTTTCTTTATAAGAATTTTGGATTGGCCTTTTATATAGCAATATGATTCTTATTATAATCTTATTAACGTATAGATTATCATTTTAATAATGCAAGGACATTTTCGGGATTGTGCAACAAAGATGGGTGATTTGTGGATGATTCAACGATTAATGTTCGACATCAAGGTATGCTTTGGTCCATTTTTTGTATGAGATGACTTAGAGTGTAGATTGCATTCTAGATGGGTATGATAGGAAAAGTTTAGGACTAGAATATCATGATTTATCCTAATTTAGGAGCTTGGGGATAGAAGGGTGAATCGACACTTAAGATGAAATACTTGTTATAGTTAAAGAATCTTATCATCATAGGTTATAAACATGTTAATCACAGACTTGGTGGATTGGATAACAATACTCAGTTTATAGTATTACCAATATGCTAGTTATATATTGTTCTTCCCGTGGTCGTGGTTATGATATCAGTTGGACTTCAGGTGTGCATTCTATCCTCATAAAGGATGTGGCCTTAGTCTCTGGACGTTTAGACATTTATGGTTGTGTTTCTTGGATACTAGTGAAGGCATGCACAGATTATGGTATATTTATGCTAACTTTGTGGTACGATTGCAACCAAAACCATCATTTTACTACTATTTTCTAAAAATAATTTTTTTCCCACTTTTTATTTTTTTAACAAATTATTTTATAGTGGTAATCTACCACATTAATTGATAATTTATGATATTTTGGTACTAAAGATGAGGCTTTGGAAATTCGACCATGATTGATTTTGCACCATGGTTTACCCACTCTTTTACCACTACTATTTACTTTAATCGAGAGAGATTTTGATCCTTTCTACTCAATGACACTAGATTAGTTCTGAAGTTGATATTAGGCAATAGATTTATAGACTTAAAAGTCTTTTTGTTATGTTTCAAGTATGTACACTTATTATAAATCTCTCTGGTACTGGATGAAGTAGATTGATGATGATGATGATTCGATATCCTAGATCGGGACCAGGTAAGTGTATACAGATATTTCCAAATCCCTTAGGGGATCCTTCATCTATGAGCTAATCATGATAAAGAATAAAGGTAATAAAAGGTCCTTTCTTTGTGAGTTGTTAAGTTGTAGGAGGTGTATACACTTGGTACGTTATAACAATTAGATCAGATATGGTATTATGGATTTATTTTGCATTCATTTATTCATATGCATTGCCTATCACCAGTATATTATTTGGTACATATATCTATCAGCCTTATGGAGGATTGCATAGGTATAGGCTATAATAGATGTTTGTTGAGTGTTGGTTGAACCTTCAGGGTTTATGGAGCCCCAGTTAGGCATTATTTGTCTAGACTGGCCGTTTACTTTATTGTTGTTATTATGGTTGGTTCGTGGTAGGTTGATTATGCATTGGTATTTGAGGTTATCAATATGTTTCTTAGCCCTTTACTTTATTATAGTAAATTACATCATGGGCAGTGTATTCGTTGTTTGACATTTTGACTATTTCCCTTGCTTATGTTTGCATTAGGTTCCTACTTGGTTAGGATCCCCCAGAGAGGGTAGGTTAACTATCTTAGGTTTTTACCTTTGAGTTAGTCTTATATACCTACTTATGTATATTTATACGTGCTATTACTATCTCTCTCTCTTTCCTTGATCATTCATATTGTATATATATTCTTTGGCCTTGTATACTATTACATATCCTTTTATCTCTATTTTTCATATATTGGTTAGCGATATAAGGTGTAGTACTTTAGTTCCTGAATACTCCCGGAATATGATAGTTATCCTTATTGCGTCACTAATTTTATCATGATTAAATTTATAGATAGTTTCGTGTAATTCATATTCTTTCTTTGCATGTCCTTTTATGCTTGCATTATCTTTAGAGCTTAGTCACAGTTTCCTACTAATATGTGTTTAGTTCTCATGCTAAACTTCAGCAACCTACATATCATAGTATAAGTTATCGCTATTGGTGTAGAAATCATGTAGAAAAGCTATGGATCAGAGATTTGGGGTAAGCACCTAATATTTAGAGCATTATTACTCTCCCATTTATGGATTAGACTGATCTCTACATTGTACTCAGAGATGGTTTGTACCATTATATTAATTCAGTATCTTACTTTATACTCTTATTGTATTAGAAACTCTTGTACTAACTTCACCAAGTCTTGGAGTTGTTTTATATGTATTAACCCCTTTATATATTTATTTAGCTATCTCCTCTCATTTTTCTTGATAGTCCATTACTAGCAGTTTTGGACTACAGTTTGGCTTACCTACTGATGGGTTATAGTAGGTGCCATTATGACCTGAGAAATTGGGTCGTGATAGTCCACTTAAGAGGCAGTTGCTTTAGCGGCCCAAGACCGCTTAAGCGATAGCCGCTTTAGTGTCCAATCATATCTTAAGCGGTAGTCTACTTAGCAGCCTAGTATCACTTTAATGGTAGTCGCTTAAGCAGCCACTTAGCTGATTAAGCGACAACCACTGTATATAACCTTCTTTTCTCAATTTTCCTATGTCTTTGGACCTTCAAGCTTTGCAAATGACATTATTTGAGGGTTTTGATATTTATTTTTATGTAAGTAACTTCTAGACTCATAATCCTACTTTTCCTTGATTTTATCTCCAAAACACCTTCAAATTATGATTTCAAAGGGGAAAATTAGGGTTTTTACCCATAAGGTTTAAAAAGCATTTTTCTTTGTTTTAGACCTCAATTTTATCCCATTTTCATGTGGGTTTTCACCTATAGATTCCTTTAACCTTGGGAAATGTGTTTCTAACAAAAAATTTCAATTTTAACCCTTTCATTTTCAAACCTGTTTTTCAAACTCATTTTGACCCCAACCCGAATATGGGCAATATGGGTATCTTTAGCTTTCTTTTAACACGATAATGCTATATTTGAATGTTGAAGCTAATTCCAAGGCCATTCACATGTGGAAGGCTCTGTGTTGCGGCACATGTAAACACCTAATTTTTTACCAAACCTAAGTGTTTTTTTTGCCATTTTAGTGTTCAATTTTTTTTAGGGTCTAAATTAGATATTTTAAATTTATCTTATTTTTACTAAATTTATTTTAAAAATTTTGAAAAAAAAAATCTACAAAAATAGAGTCACATTTTTAGAAAAAAAAAAGAAAATAAAAAGAAGAAGTTTTCCTAAATTATATTTGATTTCTTCTTTCAACTTTTAATAAAGAATGTTGTGATATTAATATTTCTTGGCCATATTGCTAAGACTAGCTAATTAACTTATCTTGTATTTTGTTAGTTTTAAATAGATTTTATTATTTTTATTTTATTTAAAATATTAATTAAAATTAAAAATAAAGAAGATAATCCTAAACTACCCAAACCACCACACAAATCCCACTTCTACTTAACCTCTCCCATTACCTCCCCACAAACACACACACGGTAAAAAAAACACACACACACGAGATAAAACAAAAACACACACACGATATATATTACACACACATGCACACATGCACAGAGGGAAAAAAATACAGGGAAAAACCAAAAGAAACAAAAAGAAAAAAACATACGGAAAAGCAAAAGAAGAAAAAAGAGATTACGGAGGAGACGAAAATAAAAAAGGAGAGTAGAGAGAAAACGAGAAACAAAAAAAAAAACAAAAAAAGAGAACCAAAAAAAGAGAGTATTCTTATAGGTTCGTGAGTTGGAGTTCGAGTTTTGGTTCCTGTTTTAGTCTCCGGTAATGGCATTCTACTCCTGCTTTTAATCAATTTGTTACACATGTATGTCTATTGTCGAGGCTTGACTTTTTTGTATCAAGAATGTTTTATTGTTAATTCAATTTTGAAAATATATTAGGTTGACTCTATTAGATGTTCATTCCTCGAACTTTCTATTTCATTGTGATAATATCTCCATTTCGTTCATCTTTATGTGAATATGTTAATTAATATGTATTTTTTTACATTTAAAATTCATGTTGGTAGATACTTTTCATATTTGACTTGCTGCACTCCAAATGGTGACAAAACCTACAAAAGATTTGTGTAAATTGGTTAAAATTTTTATCTTTAGTTATTTATTATTAATTAATTAATTAATGAGATTATTAGTTGAAATTTACTTTATTAAGTCTTTGACGTAAAAGAAGCAACTCTCAAATCTTCTCTTGTAACATAATAACCGTGTTAAATGAAGACATTTACGTTTTAACTAGTGATTCAATATTTTTTTTCTTTCTTTCTTTTCTTAGTTTACACTTGGATCCGATCCATAGTATGGTTTAACATTTTTTTATATTTCATAGAATATGTTAGTTAATGAAGAGTCAATTCATTTTTGTCTCCTTTTCGTTCTTGGCCCTCATTTAGTGTAATAGATTCAAGCAATGGGTTAATTAGTTTATTTTCTTCTTATTCATTTTTTTTTGTTTTGTTTTTCTTGAGTTTCATGTTATTACAATTTAGTTGATGAAAATTGAGAATATGTATTAAGGGTTTGTCGTGAAATAAAGTGAAAAGGAAAAGCAATACAGATGAGAAAAGATAAAACATATACAACAGTATTATAATACAATTAGATTATGATAAACAAGAATAACTGATTTCATTATTGGTTAAATTAATTTTCTTTCATGTTAATACTAAATACTAGTATATGTGCTTCGGTTTCTGTAGATTTTCCTTTAATATGTTACTGTAATCACGAGATATAAGAAATTAATTAATTAATGTGAAAATGAGTGAGATGGGGTGCAGATCTATTCTAAATCCTATCGCATAAAAGAAAAGAAAAAGAGGGAAAATCATTTGTAAGAGAGTGAATTCATAAAAGAATGAGATAGGTTCTTAATCTTTAGAAAATTTAAAAATTTAATATGCAAGTGAAAATTAACGATGAAGTTGGAAAACCCTGCTACCGACCATTCGTTATAATTAAATTAATTTACCATTTGAATCCGATTGAATTGGGTTGGGTAGGTTTTAAACCCATTAGGTGCTTATTTAGATTGGGAAGATGGGGACGACTCACAAATGCCGAAAAGGCGAGAGAAACGTGCCAAATTTGTGGTGAGGCTAAAAAGTACTACTATCGGTAAGCCACAGTCAATATAATAAATAAATTAAAAATAAATTAAAAGCGGGAGGCAAACAACTTTTAGGTTAATAAATATTATAAATCCAAAAAAATTAATTTAAGCCAGACGTAAGTCATTAAAGTGACCATGCTAGAACCACGAGACTCGAGGGGTGCCTAACACCTTCCTCTCGGTCAACAGAATTCCTTATCCAGATTTCTAGTTCGCAGACCAAAGAATAAAAATTAAAGGGTCATTTCTTTTTGAATAGGGATTCAATAAGGTGACTTGGAACACCCAAACTCAATTCCAAGTGGCAACTCTGTAAATAAAATAATCCCTTTTCAAAACGTCACTTTAATTAGAAAAGCCCATTTTTTATAAAACCAACTCCCTAGCGGGGTCGGATGCGGTGAAAAATCAGGGGTGTGACAGATAGCGACTCTGCTGGGGAACAGACTAGAATTCAAGCTTTTATATTGACTTAATTGACTTTATTTAATTTTGATATTGTATATTGTTGGCCTAAATGTGTTACTTGCCTATATGTTTATCGCTTTGATATTATTTGAATTGCAATATAAATTGTCTTCTCTTGCGCACCCATCTGAGTCTTCTGAGATACTGTATATTCGGAGATGCGATATACGCTCTCGAGCTTGAGATACCGGAGATGCGGCAACGCTCCTGGGAAGGATTCTGTAGTCACCCATTATTTAGGACGGAAAGGGACCAACAGTGAGGCTGGAAAGCCCTGCTACCGGTAAAGTTGTCCCTTGCTGACTCGAGTTGTCCGCTTGTTTCACTGACAGTCTAGAGACCTTACTCCATCAGGTTGAACCTAGCATAACTGGAGCTTAGACATGGCTATCCCTTATAGACTGCATTTTGTTGGTATCACGTGCAATTTTGGCTTAGTGGGGCTTGACCCGAGGGTCGGGTCCGTCTAGGTCAGGTGTCACCTTTTGAGATCATCATGTGCATTTTATGTGCTACTTGTTGCATTATAGGAAATGTCATATCGAATGTTAACCGGCTTTTAAGTGAATTAATTGATCTACAAAAAAGGGGGTTAAATAAAAATTTTTAAGGATTTGTTTTAGAAAATATAAAATATTTTACAAAGAATTTTTTTTGTAAAGATTAAGTCGTTTTAACGTCGTGGTCTCGTTATGTCCGTTTTCTTTGGTTTTAAAATCTTTCTTAGGAATATCATAGAGCCCATTTTTGTCAAACACAATTAAAATTTTGTTAAATAATTTGGTCCACTATTTTGTTTTAATAATTTAATTATATTTGATATGTCTAGTTCAAACGTCATCATATTATTTTCTCTACTCTAGGATGTTCCAAAAGACTTGGATACTTCCTGTTATGTCAGTTCTTATTTTCTCATGCTGAAATCTTATTTCGTGTCGTTCCGTCAACTTCTTTCGAAAATTATTTTTATCCTGCTTTAGGATGTTTAAAATAGAATTCTTATTTGCCATCATTATCCTATAGGGCAATATGAACTCAGTCGGAAGGAGTGACAAGAGGCTGAGGGATGATGAAGTACCCCATTTCATGGTGTTGGATAAAGTTCCAAAGCTATTGCGGATAAGGAGTCTGTTGAATGTTGAACCACGAAGAGACATGATAGAATCTTTGGTACAGTTTTGGGATCCTTCAAACAACGTATTCCGATTCTCCGACTTTGAGCTTACTCCCACACTGGAGGAAATAGGAGCATTTATTGGAAAGGGAAAGAACCTTTACCGAGGAGAATCCATGATACCGAAGCATGTCACTTCCAAAAGATTTTTCGAGCTATTTCACATAAAAA
Source organism: Capsicum baccatum var. pendulum (assembly GCA_030864225.1). Lineage (NCBI taxonomy): Eukaryota > Viridiplantae > Streptophyta > Magnoliopsida > Solanales > Solanaceae > Capsicum > Capsicum baccatum. The sequence continues at coordinate 186,557,680 of CM061557.1, forward strand.
AGAAGAACATAGGAGGCTGCCTAGAAAATAGATGGGTTCGTCTAGAATTTTTGTACGAAAGATATGGTCAGGAAAGGGGATTCGAGTTGTTTAAATCAGAACTTAACAACGGGGGATGCTACCAAACCTGTAAAAAGCAAAGTTCTGAAGCATTCATAGTGGCTTTTTTGGGAATCATGGTATTTCCAAAGAGAGGAGGAAAACTAAGCACCAATATGGCTGCGTTTATTACCGTTTTTGAGAAGAATCCTAAGGTCACCCTCGTGCCCATGATTTTGGCAGACATTTATCGGGCCCTGACGATGTGCAAAAATGGGGTGGACTAATTAGAAGAATGTAACATTCTATTGCAGTTATGGATGCTCGAGCATATTCGTTACCATCCATTTGTTGTGGATTTTCGAGTCAAGTGGAATGATTATATCAAGGGCCACGAGAAGAGGATGGAAGACCAGAACTTTCCCGAAGGAATAAGAGCCTGGAAAGAGTACTTGGAGGGGTTGACGACGGACAAAATAGTGTGGAATTATCTTTGGTTCCCCTCAAAAGAGGTGATATATATGTCTACTTTCTGACCCTTCATCATTTTAATGGATCTCCGAGGTGTTCAGCCCTACGTGCCACTAAGAGTCATGCGACAATTCGGTCGACGTCAGCATATACCGCCAGTCGAGGATATGAAAGAGTTCATGTACGAATTCCTCCCTGACATCCCTTTAAGGAAGACTAAGATACTTAAGATCTAGGGAGGGTGTGTACTTTTAGGTTTTGATCATATGGTGGAAGACCGCGACAAGGGCGAGGTAGACTATTGGTATCTGCCATGGTTTCATGACCAGCCTCCTCCTAAAGCTATGCCAAAAAGGTCAGCCAGAGAGCCAGTGGATCGAGAAGCGGAGATCGAAGCCAGAATTAAGTAGGCTCGACGAGAGGTAGAAGAGAACTATTGGTCTACTCTGCACGTCTTAAATAATGATTTGGAAAGGGCTAGAGAAGAATTGGTTCACCATGAGGCAAAATTTGAGGCCAAAATTAGGTCGGTTCGTAAGGAGATTGAGAGAGAGAACCGTGTTACCATGCTTGCCCTACAAGAAGACCTGGATATTGTCACCGGTGCTATGGAGCAGCAATCGAGTGATTTTGAGAAATAAAAGGCCTCGCTGACAAGTACACAGTCGAAGCTTCGGGCTCAGCTAAAAGCTTTCATAGAATGGGAAAGAGAAATAGCGAGATGCTTCACGGATTTTCAGAAGGAAGTTGAAGTTGAGAAAAACCAGTGGATGACCGAACGACAGGCGCTTCACTATCAGATCGATGACCTTCATGAACAAGAAGGAGACCTAAAACATACCGTCCACACCACACAACATTGGGTGCAAAACTGCCATGAGAGTATGATCGAGGCCAGGGGAGAAGTACTTCGGCTCAGTGAAACCTTGATTAATGTTTATGCTAAGTATCTTCACCAAGGTGATGAAAATCTGGGCTGTCAGCCACGTGCTCTCGCTCCACATTTGCCAAAAGCATTATCCAGGATCTACTCAAGTCTGAGAGAGGATTAAGTTGCAAGACATCTTTGGAAGGCATCTTGATGATAATCATTAAAGTCCTTGTTTTCTTAGAGTTAGTTTCTTTATAGGTTTTTTTTTCGGTATTTCTCCAGCATTCTGAGTCTGTTCTAGTTTTAGATAATTTTAGTTTCCTTTTATTAAAGCTTTGTTTTAAGAACAGTTGGAAATGTATGGAAAATTTCGCATTTGTTTCAAGTTTTTATTCTCTTTATTTCTGAATATATACATATATTTACCATATCCATGAACTATGTGATGATCTGATTCATGTAAAACATGATACGTAGGCAACCCTCGGCGGGTGCGATCAAATATTTTTTCAAGTTTCAAGTTTCAAGTAACAATTCTAAGATGTTGACGTTAAAAAATGAGAAAAAAAATTAATTCACCAAAGCCGGGATGAAACAAGAGGGTTTTCCTAAGTCCATTTCAGGAAGGAAATTACTTAGGTGCATGACATTTGAGTTAGTTATGAGTATATTTTTTTTAAAAAAATAAAATAAAAAAAAATCTCTAAATCCTAAAATATTTGTTTCTGTTTCAAAGAGAGAGAGAATAAGGTGGTTGGTTGTGGTTAAGCTGGACTCTCACCCGTACAACACAAGGTATAAAGGAAAAAGGAAGATGACTCGAAAAGATGAAACAGAATCTGATAATGAACAAGGTCGAGATCAGTTAGTTCCATGAGAGTTTGCATCTTTGGAGGAGAATAGGTTATTGAAGCAACAAATTGCGTAAATGTATCAGGCCTGGGCGAATGGACAAGCCCCGCCTTCCTTGATTCCTGGCCTTTCAAATGCAAATCGTCCCAGTTCTACTCAAGCCCAAGTCGATGATCCACTTTATCCGCCTGGATTTGGTCCATACGCTAATGTGTCTGGCGCTGCTGGAACATCCACCATACGTCCTACAAATCCATCATTCACGAACAACCCACTTTTTATTCCGGCTGTGACAACTAATATAAATCCTCCATCAATGATACAGAAGCCTATCAACGAGCTAAATCATGATCAAGTCTATCCTCCTGAATTAACATCCAAACCCGTAAATTCATATCAGCCCACTCATCAGCCTGAGTCTCATATCGTGATCAAGAAGGCTATTATGATTGAAGAACGAGAAGAGATAGCTAGAAAAGTGAGGAGTCTGGAGCAGAGTATGAGGAACATACAAGGATTGGGAGGACACAAAAGCGTCTCTTTCAAAGACCTGTGTATGTTCCCCAATGTTGATTTACCAATAGGGTTCAAGACCCCAAAATTTGACAAATATAGTGGTCATGGTGACCCAGTGGCCCACTTAAAAAGGTATTGCAATCAACTTAGAGGAGCAGGAGGGAAAGAGGAGCTGCTTATGGCCTTTTTTGGAGAAAGCCTGACGGGAATAACCTCCGAATGATTTATCGATCAAGACATCTCCCATTGGCACGTTTGGGATGATATGGCTCAAGATTTTGTACAACAATTTCAATACAATCTCGATATTAACCCTGACCGCACTTCTCTCGCTAATATGAAGAAAAAACCATCTGAACGTTTTTGAGAGTTTGCCATAAAATGGAGAGAACAGACATCTAGAGTCAAACCGCCACTGAAGGACCAAGAATTGATTATCATTTTTCTCCAAAATCAAGAGTCTAATTATTTTCATCATTTACTATCCGCGGTGGGTAAACCTTTCACCGAAGCACTAAAAATTAGGGAAATGGTGGAGAATGGCATCAAATCAGGAAAAATCATGAGCCAAGCCGCCCTCAGGGCCACTACACAAGCCATTCAGAGTGGATCAGGTAGTTTTGAAAATCGGAAGAAGAAGGAGGAAGGATCCATGATGGCATCACGACCGCGCAATACCCAAAGGGGACGGAACTCCCCTTACGTTCATGCCCAACAGGGACAACCCAACCCTCCTCAACATTATTATACACCTCAACCTGCTGTTCTTAATGCTCAAGCATATGCCTGACCTCCTCAGCGTCCACAATGGCGGGCACCTGCGCCACAAGGTTTTCGTCTGCGGTAGCCAAATTTACAAGCCCCTCGTAATCCGTATGTTCTGGCAGACTATACAGGAGAAAAAAGTCCAAGGGAAAACTTCACCCCAATTGGAGAATCATATACGAGCCTGTTGCGGAGATTGGTCAAATTAGGATGGATTGAACCTGTTTTGCCTTTCAAAGTGGATCCGAATGCAAGTTGGTTTGATCCTAATGTAAGGTGCGCGTACTATTCCAATGTCCGAGGTCACAGTACCGAAAATTGTTGGAGTCTAAAGAGAGCCATTGAAAAGTTAATCGAAAGCAAGGCAATCGTAATACAAAAAAAGGAAGCACTGAATGTCACCGACAATCCACTTCCTAATCACAGTAACCCACACGTCGTGGGGATGATTTTTAACGATAGAGACTACAGGCCAATAAGCCAAGCAATGATGGAAATAGGCACCTTGAAGGAGAACCCGGGTGAAGCACTGAAGTATATGCAAAGAGAACCACTGATCGTAAAAGGAGTGAGTTCCATTATAAGATCCCAAGATTCAGAAAAGATGGTATTGTATGTTCCTGCAAAACTAAAGGGAATAGCACGAGATGGGCCAAAACTATATGTTTCGAGTGGTCCCGCAAGGTTCGACCAACAGTGCAATAACACGAGAGAGATAACAGAGCCAATTGTCATAAGACACGCAGCACAGCTCCCAGTGACAAGCTTGAAAACCATCCCGTGGAACTATAAAAAAACCATGGTGATGTACAAAGGAAAAGAGGTCAAGGCAGAAACAAACGAAACGGGGGGTTTGACTCGATCAGGAATATGCTATGGTCCAGAAGAATTAAGGAGACCAAAACAGTTTAAAGATAGTCAAGGGCCAATGAAAAAACCTGTCACAAACGAAGAAGCTGAGGAATTTCTAAAGAAAATAAAAACCCAAGACTATTCCATTGTCGATCAATTAAGGAAAACCCCGGCTCAAATCTCGTTATTGTCCTTGCTGCTACATTCTAAAGAACATTGTCAGGCATTGATTAAGTTGTTGAACGAAGCATACGTCCCGAAGGAAACTACGGTATATCAAATAGAAAGGATGGTTCGTAGAATATTTGAAGCAAATAGAATCACTTTCACTGATGATGAGTTTTCCACAGAAGGTTTTGGTCACAATAAAGCTTTGCATCTAACTATCAAATGCGAAGGATATTACATAAAAGGGGTAATGATCGATGGAGGTTCAGGAGTAGATATCTGTCCTCTCTCTACTTTGCAAAAGTTAAAAATCAGCCCAGAAGGATTCGGTCCAATAATGTATGTGTTAGGGATTTTGATGGTGCAAAACAAGACACAATTGGTGAGGTAGATCTTGCTTTGGTTATTGGACCAGTTGAGTTTACAATCACCTTTCAAGTAATAGACATGGATACTTCCTACAACCTACTTTTAGGAAGACTATGGATCCACATGACCAGAGCCATACTTTCTACTTTGCATAAAGTAGTTAAATTTGAACACGACAATCAGGAAATCATTAGACATGGGGAGGAGGACCTTCCCATACATCGAGATACTTCTGTACCCTGTATCAAAACAAAAGCGGGTTGTAAATCTCCCATTTATCAAGCCTTTGAAATCGTGATAGCTGATCATGTCGTGGAAGGCACGCCGATTTCAGGGCCTCATCTCTCTTCTACTTCAATCATGGTGGCTAGCCAAATGCTACAAAATGGTTATGAACCGGGAAAAGGATTAGGGGCTTCGCTGCAAGGAATTATAAACCCTGTAGATCCATGTGGTAGCCATGACTCCTTTGGCTTAGGCTTTAAGTCTACCGCAACAGATAGAAAATGGGCAAAAGAGCAGAAGAAGAAGGCTTGGAAATTGACAAGTCCGGTTCCACACATTGGCCAGTCTTTCACGAAAGCTCAAAAGAAAGAAAATCAATACCCATATGCCAACAAGGATGTAGATGAAATATGTCAAGGCCTCAAGGAAATATTTTATGAAATAAACATGGTTCAGATGGGTGAAGGCCCTAGCCATGCAGATGTGCAGTTTGTCGGGCCAAATATCAAGCTCACTAATTGGGAAGCCACTCCTCTCCCCACAAGGAAGGAGTCTTGGTAGTTTATTTTGTTGTTTCGTTTTTCTTTCTTTTGTATTTTGGACTATTCTCAGGGTTGTAGTCCACATAGTTTAGTTGCTCTGCTTTCATGTTAACCCTCTTATCCTTTCTGATTCAACTAAATGAAATTCAAGTTTTCGAGTAAATTTATCTTTTCTTCCCTCTTTTAATTTTTATTATTTTTATCTTATTTTAGTTATGGTAATACTGGCTCCGATAACATGGCATGTACGTGGAGTTCACATTTAGATCCTAAAAAGTTGTCTAATCTCGAATCAGCAAACCAAACGGTAGATGAATACGATGATGGTGAAGCTGATAAGGAAGTCAAGAAAGGATTGGATCAATTTGAGGATAAGCCCAAACCCAATTTAAATAACACTGAGATAATAAATATGGGAATGGGTGAGGAGGTTAGAGAAATAAAAATAAGTATTCATGCGGATCAGAATATCAAGAATGACATTGTTCAGATTTTGATCGAGTATAAGGATATTTTTGCTTGGTCTTATGATGATACACCGGGTCTAAGCACGGATTTGGTGGTCCACAAACTGCCTACATACCCTGATTTTTCACCGATCCAGCAAAAGCAAAGAAAGTTTAAAACTGATGTGAGCGATAAAATCAAAGAGGAAATCATGAAGCAATTGAATGCGAACATGATCAGGGTTGCTCAGTACACCATATGGTTAGCTAATGTGGTGCCCGTACCGAAGAAAGATGGCAAAATCAGAGTTTGTATTGATTATAGGGATTTGAACAAAGCAAGCCCTAAAGATAACTTTTCGCTACCCAATATTCACATCCTTGTTGATAATTGTGCTAAACATGAGATCCACTCTTTCATGGATTGTTATGCCGGATATCACCAGATCCTGATGGATGAAACGGATGTAGAAAAGACTGCTTTCACCACCCCATGGGGTACTTATTGCTACAGGGTCATGCCATTTGGTTTAAAGAATGCGGGAGCTACGTACAGGAGAGCTATGACTACAATTTTCCATGACATGATGCACAAGGAAGTAGAAGTATATGTTGATGATGTCATTATCAAGTCCAAGACACAAGTCGATCATGTATATGACTTGAGGAAATTCTTCAAAAGATTGCGAAAGTATAATCTTATGCTCAATCCAGCCAAGTGTGCATTTGGAGTTCCATCTGGAAAACTTTTGGGTTTCATAATTAGTCGCAGAGGCGTTGAATTGGATCCCTCCAAGGTAAAATCCATTTGAGAATTGCCACCTCCGAAGAATAAAACTGAGGTCATGATTTTTCTTGGAAGGCTGAATTATATAAGCAGATTCATCGCTCAGCTCAGCACTACATGTGAACCGATATTTAAGTTGCTAAAAAAGGATGCTTCTATCCAATGGACAGACGAATGTCAAGAATCATCTGATAAGATTAAAGAATATTTGGCAAATCCTCCTGTGCTGGTCCCACCGGAACCTGGTAGGCCTTTATTTCTATATCTGTCAGTGATGGACAATTCTTTTGGTTGTGTTTTAGGACAGCATGATATCACAGGCAAAAAGGAACAAACAATCTATTATTTGAGCAAAATATTCACGAGTTACGAGGTAAAATATACTCTTTTAGAAAAGACATGTTGCTCCCTAAGTTGGATTGTTAAGAAGTTGAAGCACTATCTTTCGTCCTACACAACCTACCTCATATCTCGAATGGATACTTTAAAGTATATTTTTCAAAAACCTATGCCCACAGGCAGATTGGCGGAGTGGCAAATTTTACTTACAGAATTCGACATTGTGTATATTACGCGTACCGCTATAAAAGCGCAAGCATTGGCTGATCATTTGGCAGAGAACCCAGTTGACAATGATTATGAGCCTTTGCGAACTTACTTTCCTGATGAAGAGATAAATTCAATTGAGGAAGAAGTTCAAGATGATATATATGCATGGAATTTATATTTTGATGGGGCAGTCAATGCCAAAGGAGTAGGAATTAGGGCGGTTCTTGTGTCACCGACCGGGCATTATCATCCCGCCATAGCGCGACTTTGTTTCTTTTGTACTAATAACACAACAGAATATAAAGCTTGCATCATGGGGTTAAATATGGCAATAAATATGGATGTACACAAGCTAGTGGTGTTGGGAGATTCCAAATTACTCATTCGACAAATTCAAGGTGAATGGGAAATGGGAGATATCAGGCTCATTCCATACAAATAGTTCTTAGAGGACCTTAGCAAAAGGTTCAAGTCTATCGAGTTTAGATATATTTCCAGATCCCATAATGAGCTGGCTGATGCCCTGGCTACCCTAGCTTCCATGCTCCCATACCCAGGGAATACACATCTCGACCCATTAGAGATACAGATACGAGATCAACATGGTTATTGCAATATAATTGATGCAGAACCAGATAATGAACCCTGGTACTATGATATCAAATGCTTCCTAAAGTCAAAAGAATTTCCAATACACGCCAATGCAGATCAAAAAAGGACTATTAGGAGAATTGCTAATGGTTTCTTCTTAAGTGGGGAGTTTCTGTACAAACGAACCCCAGACTTGAACTTGTTGAGATGTGTTAATATTCAGGAAGCTGAAAGAATCATGAAGGAGGTACATTCGGGGGTTTGTGGTTCACATATGAATGGCTATGTTTTAGCAAAGAAGATTATGTGGGCAGGATATTATTGGTTAACTATGGAGTGAGATTGCTTTCGCTTTGTTCGCAAGTGTCATCAGTGTCAAATCCATGGCGATTTGATTCACTCACCACCTTCAGAGCTGCATCCTATGTCTGCTCCTTGGCCATTCGTTGCTTGGGGCATGGATGTAATCGGTCCAATAGAACCAAAAACTTCTAATGGGCATCGATTCATACTGGTCACTATTGACTATTTCACCAAATGGGTAGAAGCTGCTACTTTCAAATCAGTCACGAAGAAAATAGTGGTGGATTTTGTTCATTCGAACATCATATGTCGTTTTGGTATAGCAAAGTCCATTATCACAGATAATGCAACCAATCTCAATAGTCATCTAATGAAGAAGGTTTGTAAGCAATTCGAGATCGTGCATCATCATTCTACCCCTTACCGTCCTAAAGCAAATGGAGCCGTTGAAGCAGCAAATAAGAATATTAAAAAGATTATTAGCAAAATGGTCTAAGGATCTGGACAGTGGCATGAGAAATTACCGTTTTCTATTTTAGGATATCGTACAACTATACATACATCGACCGGCGCAACTCTTTATCTACTAGTCTATGGGACTGAAGCTGTGATACCCGCAGAAGACGAAATTCCCTCGATTCGAATCATTAGTGAAGTTGAAATTGACGATACTGAATAGGTCAAGTCTAGACTAGAACAATTATCGTTAATAGACGAAAAAAGGTTAATGGCAGTTTGATTTGGTCAATTATACCAGCAGAGGATGGGGCGAGCTTACAATAAGAAGGTACGTCCTAGAAAATTCGAGGCCAGCCAACTTATTGTAAAATGCATCCTTCCACACCAAGAAGAGGCTAAAGGAAAGTTCGCTCCAAACTGGCAAGGTCCATACATAGTTAAACAAGTATTATCAAATGGAGCTTTGCAACTTGCGGATCTGGATGGAAAAATGACAGAAAAAGCTATCAATGGCGATTCAGTGAAAAGATATTATATTTGACACACTTGTGCTTAACATTCTCAAGTTGAGATGACGAAAGGCCATCATTCTACTTAACTAAATGCGATTAATCCCTTGTCAGCCCTTCGAGCCTTATTTACCTTTCCTTGCTTACCCTCTTGGGAGTAAAAAAAAAAGATAATGTATTATCATTAAACTACGTTCGACCTGATTCCTAAATGGATACGTAGGCAGCACTATCTTGGGGTTCGGTCCGACAAAAGAAAAAAAAATCTTGGTATTTAAAAAAAAAGAGATAAAATCCTATTGTCACACCACAAGATATCGAAATAATAATAATAATAATAATAATAAATAAATCTTATTGGTGAAAAACCTCAGGGGCGCCATAAGACAATGATGAATGAGGCAATCAAAACTAGAGAGGTCAATTGAGAAAATCCTAGAAGGAATGACTTTAGTCAAACAAAGTTTATCATGACAGGACAAAGATCGAGAATGATGATTTGATTTGATTGAAAGGTGCAGCCTAATTCGAGATTAGACAGTTTTGAAGGGTCAAATATCTGCTCCAAATTGTGTGTCATGCGTTATTGAAGTCAATATACACCCCCAAATAAGCTTTCTTACTTTACTGGCAGAAATGCCTTCTATTCAAACATAATTCTTTTATTCCTTCTTTTGATTTTTCCATATTTCATTTTTACACGCTCTGTTTTTATGGGTAAGTCTTGCACCAAATGAAAAATAAAGAAAAAATATGCAAAATTAACCATGACTCCCAGTGAAATTAAGCAGAGATTGTTGGGCATTCACCACCTTGACAAGGACAGAGAGTCAGTTAAGATAAGTGTTACGAATGAAGCATTTGAAAATAAAGAGCAGAATCGTACTGAAACAAACAGAGATGCAACAGAATTTGAAAGACAAAGAACCAAGCTCGACAACCAATTAGTTGAGTCAACTGTATCAAGTTGGGGCAGAGATAAGGAAAACCTCTAAAGAATTCAAGGCCACAAACTAACCACCAATTTTAAAACTCACAATTTGTTTTTCTTTTTTCTCTTTGCTTGAACAGGGGCAAAGCAATCTTGTGAAGTTTAGTGAAAAAAAAGTATAGCAAAGTTAAGTTTTCTTGAATTTTCTCTCTTTGTTATACTCCTATAATTCTAGGTTCGTACCAATATAATAATAATAAAACCCCTCATATTCAAGACTGGGGCATTTTTTTTTCTTTTTTCTAACAAAAAAATAAAATAAAAATCTTAATCTTTATTCGTCTTCATAGGGCGCCATCCCCTAGTTGACATATTATCTCGTCTTCATAGGGCACCATCACCTAGTTGACATCTTATCTCATCTTCATAGGGCGCCATCCCCTAGTTGACATCTTATCTCGTCTTCATAGGGCACCATCTCCTAGTTGACATCTTATCTCATCTTTATAGGGCCCTATCCCCTACTCGACATCTTATTTCATCTTCATAGGGCCCCATCCCCTAGTTGACATCTTATTCGTCTTCATAGGGCACCATCCCCTAGTTGATATCTTATTTGTCTTCATAGGGCGCCATCCCCTAGTTGACATCTTTCTCGTCTTCATAGGGCGTCATCCCCTAGTTGACATCTTATCTCGTCTTCATAGGGTGCCATTCCCTAGTTGACATCTTATTCGTCTTCATAGGGCGCCATCCCCTAGTTGACATCTTATCTTATCTTTATAGGGCGCCGTCCCCTACTCGACATTTTAGGAAATAAAACTTCCTATTTTTCTTCTTTATGTCTTCATAGGGTATGACAATCCCTAGTCACATTTTTAGAAGCAAAAATCCTAATTCTTTTTCATGCATTCATTAGGCATAACTTCCTTTGGTTGCATTATTAAGAATAGGGTTCTTATTTTATCGCGCTCCTAGCCTAAATTTCTATCCATTCATTTATTTACTTATTTTTAAACTAGTTTATAGTTTTTTTTCTAATAACTCACAAAATTTTCCTAGTGTAAACTGGGGCAGAAAATTTTGTTTTGTCTTCTTTGATGGCTTGCAGGTTTTCTACAAAGCACAGGTTTATCCAAGAATGGAATTTCATCTCCGATTAAAATATAGAAGAATGATCAGTTTGAAGATAGTTAGAGTCAGCTTTGCATCCATAACGGCCCAATATCTCAAGAGCACCTTTTTAGCTTCTGATCAGGAGAACAAGCATCCAAAGTATTCTATGAACTGTTCTTTGGTAGAGTATCAATGCCTCAATCCAAGTTTCAAGTTCAAGTGTCAAATCATAATTTCAAGATCAAAATTTTGAAATCAAGGTACCCACTAGAAGAATGTGAGGCAATGACTGAAGATTCAAGAAGAAGATCGGAAGCAAGGAGATCAAGACAAATAGGATAAATAGGATCTTGTACTTTTATTTCTAGTTTCATTTTTATGTAATAAAAGGAGCAACGAACCAGAAACTCGACGGGACCTCAACTTGACTCTCCAATTCATCCACTCATTCCTACACCTATTTTAACTACACGTGACCTGATTCTCTTATAACCCGAGATATGTAGGATGCCCAAAGCCAGGGCTCGGTCACACCTCTTTCCCACTTATTTACGTATTAATATTGAATAAAGGGTTGGGCCAAAAAAAAAAATTAGTCATGTTTACTTCTTTGCTTGAAAATTCTTCATATTTTCAAGCAAAGAGGGGCATTCTGTAAACACCTAATTTTTTACCAAACCTAAGTGTTTTTTTGCCATTTTAGTATTCATTTTTTTTAGGGTCTAAATTAGATATTTTAAATTTATCTTATTTTTAATAAATTTATTTTAAAAATTTTGATAAAAAAAACTACAAAAATAGAGTCACATTTTAAATAAGTTTTTATTTTATTTTTTTATTTATTTGTTTATTTATTTTTAGAAAAAAAAAAGAAAAGAAAAAGAAGAAATGTTTCTAAATTATATTTGATTTCTCCTTTCAACTTTTAATAAAGAATGTTGTGATATTAATATTTCTTGACCATATTGCTAAGACTAGCTAATTAACTTATCTTGTATTTTGTTAGTTTAAAATAGATTTTATTATTTTTATTTTATTTAAAATATTAATTAAAATTAAAAAAAAATATAGTCCTAAACTACCCAAACCACCCCACAAATCCCACTTCTACTTAACCTCTCCCATTACCTCCCCACAAATACACACACGGGGTAAAAGACAAACACACACACGGTAAAACAAAAACTCACACACACACGGTATATATTATACACACATGCACACATGCACAGAGGGAAGAACATACAGGGAAAAACCAAAAGAAGCAAAAAAAAATACATATGGAAAAGCAAAAGAAGAAAAAAGAGATTACAGAGGAGACAAAAAAAAAGGGGGAGAAGAGAGAAAACGAGAAACAAAAAAAAACAAAAAAAACAAAAAAAAGAGAATATTCTTATAGGTTCGTGAGTTGGAGTTCGAGTTTCGGTTCCTGTTTTAGTCTCCGGTAATGGCATTCTACTCCTGCTTTTAATCAATTTGTTACACATGTATGTCTATTGTCGAGGCTTAACTTTGTTGTATCAAGAATGTTTTATTGTTAATTCAATTTTGAAAATATATTAGGTTGGCTCTATTAGATGTTCATTCCTCGAACTTTCTATTTCATTGTGATAATATCTCCATTTCGTTCATCTTTATGTGAATATGTTAATTAATATGTATTTTTTAACATTTAAAATTCATGTTGGTAGATACTTTTCATATTTGACTTGCTGCACTCAAAATGGTGAGAAAGGCTAATGACAAAAGATTTGTGTAAATTGGTTAAAATTTTTATCTTTAGTTATTTATTATTAATTAATTTATGAGATTATTAATTGAAATTTACTTTATTAAGTCTTTGACATAAAAGAAGCAACTCTCAAATCTTCTCTTGTAACATAATAACCGTGTTAAATGAAGACATTTACGTTTTAACTAGTGATTCAATATTTTTCTTTCTTTCTTTCTTTTCTTAGTTTACACTTGGATCCGATCCATGGTATGGTTTAACATTTTTTTCTATGTCATCGAATATGGTAGTTAATGAAGAGTCAATTCATTTTTGTCTCCTTTTCGTTCTTGGCCCTCATTTACTGTAATAGATTCAAGCAATGGGTTAATTAGTTTATTTTCTTCTTATTCATTTATTTTTGTTTTGTTTTTCTTGAGTTTCATGTTATTATATTTTAGTTGATGAAAATTGAGAATATGTATTAAGGGTTTGTCGTGAAATAAAGTGAAAAGGAAAAGCAATACAGATGAGAAAATATAAAACATATACAACAGTATTATAATACAATTAGATTATGATAAACAAGCATAACTGATTTTGTTATTGGTTAAATTAATTTTCTTTCATGTTAATACTAAATACTAGTATATGTGCTTCGGTTTCTGTAGATTTTCCTTTAATATGTTACTGTAATTATGAGATATAAGAAATTAATTAATTAATGTAAAAATGAGCGAGATGGGGTGCAGATCTATTCTAAATCCTATCACATAAAAGAAAAGAAAAAGAGGAAAAATCATTTGTAAGAGAGTGAATTCATAAAAGAACGAGATAGGTTCTTAATCTTTAGAACATTTAAAAATTTAATATGCAAGTGAAAATTAACGATGAAGTTGGAAAGCCCTGCTACCGACCATTCGTTATAATTAAATTAATGGGTTGGGCAGGTTTTAAACCCATTAGGTGCTTATTTAGATTGGGAAGATGGGGACGACTCATAAATGCCGAAAAGGCACGACAAACGTGCCAAATTTATGGTGAGGCCGAAAAGTACTACTATCGGTAAGCCACACGTCAATATAATAAATAAATTCAAAATAAATTAAAAGTGGGAGGCAAACAACTTTTAGGTTAACAAATATTATAAATCCAAAAAAATTAATTTATGCCAGACGTAAGTCATTAAAGCGATCGTACTAGAACCACGAGACTCGAAGGGTGCCTAACACCTTCCTCTCGGTCAACAGAATTCCTTATTCAGATTTCTAGTTCGCAGACCAAAGAATAAAAATTAAGGGGTCATTTCCTTTTGAATAGGGATTCAATAAGGTGACTTGGAACACCCAAACTCAATTCCAAGTGGCGACTCTTTAAATAAAATAATCTCTTTTCAAAACACCACTTTAATTAGAAAAGCCCATTTTCTCTAAAACCAACTCCTTAGCGGGGTCGGATGTGGTAAAAAACTGGGGGTGTGACAGCACATAAGAATTGAATTTCACCATTCCACAGTACGTTATGTATGGGTAGTTAATATATAAGTAAAGTATGTTATTGGTTGGGGAAGTAACTAGAGGGTTTTTAATTTGTGATTAGATTACTATTGTATGCCTATTTGGGGGTTTACATTATGTTGTTATTGACTTACAATATTTGATATTGTGTGTTGCCCATGTGGGGACATTATTTGACATCACTACCCTTATTTATGCATCTTTATTCCTTTACTTTAGATATAATGCCCGTGCGGGGGATTAATTTGATATTATAGGCCTTATTTGAGGATTTATTGCCTTTATCATGATAAAATACTTGAGTAAGGTATTGACAAGATAATAAGGATGTCTTGTATGTATATTTATTATGATGCTGCCTATTGGAGATGATGAATCATGACTTATGGACATATTGAATTGATTTTTGGTCTCTCTCATATATACTTACATGTTGATCGGATAAGATATCCTCGTTTTGGGTTGATTATAAGCATTACATCCTTATTTTATACATATTCATTCATTAAATATAGGTACCACTAAGACTCACTATATTTGATTGAAAATGAGACACTTTGTGAAAACCTTCTCCATGAACATGATCTGGAGAGGAAGATAAGATTAATATTGAGATTGAGATATGAGATACAATATATGGATTGTGAACCCCCATGGGTCCTACCTGATAGCTATGAGCTCGGTAGATGTACATGAAAAGTCATGCAATGTGTTTAACCATTCTTCCTATCCATATTGCATTACATTGAATTGCATACATACCTTATTTTGTTTCCCTAGTCTCCTTGATTTTTGTGTGGTTTTCGTGTATTTTCTCCTTTATATCTATGATGTTACTACTTTTGTATATTTGTGTATATATATATACACTTATATATATATATATACACTTATATATATATATATATATAAGTATATATATATATATATATATATATATATATATATATATACACACACATACATATAAGAATTGTTAATGGAGACGGTATGAGCTACCATTTGGGAATTTCTTGCTTGCAGGTGACATGTTCATAGTATATTTTACTTATGTTATTATCTACTTTTGCCAGTTGTCCAATGATACTTATTGAGTACAAGTGGACCGTACTCACTCCTACTATGCTCTTTTGGTGCAGATCCTAGCACGATAGTAGACGTAGATATTGAGATCATATTGTAATTGGTGATATCTTAGGTACTAGATCGTTAGAACTCAAGGTGCATATCCAGATCTCACTCTATTTTATTTATGTCTTTTTTGGGTTAAAGATAGATTTTTTTACTTTCAGTTTTGGATTTATAGTTGGATTACTCTTCCATTATGACACTAGATTTTGGGTGGTTTATTTCAATTCTTCAGACTTTTATGTATTATATATTTATTTCATGGTTGGACTGACTTTGTTCTATAAATCTCTCTTGGTTTATGTTATTATCAATTTTTTTATCTTATTAGTTTAGGTGATCAACTTACTTGTCAAGAATAGGTCGCATTAAGTATCGTTTTAACCTAGATTTTAATCATGAAAAATAAGTATCAGATCCAGGTTCATCGATCTTATAAGTATATGAGTAGGATGTCTAGTAGAGTCTATTAGATCGGTATGTAGATGTCTATATCTATCTTTGATAGACTATAAGATGTCTTTTGGAAAACTTTCTATGTTTTGATTCCTTATCATTTGGGTTATTCATACACTATGTTCTAAGTTGTGATCCGTTCTTTTCTACATAAAGAGGACTAGATATAGAGAGGTTAGGGATGCTAAGTGAGAACTCAAGAATGGAGCCGAGACTAGAGGATGAGAAAGGGTTATGGATTACCCATAGATAAGGACATGTACGAGGATCTTTCTCGATCAGAAGTGGTTCTAGAGGATCTTCTATGAGCTCAAGGTTGAGCATGAAGAAGTTGTGGGACCACCTCTGGATCCCTAGGGTTCAGTTGCTACCTCAGTTCTGAAGTGTTTGTTGATTTAGTCACTGACTCATTCAAATGGTGTTCCTGTGAATACACTTGGTATTCCTCCAGTTTTGAGTAAGATATTGTTTTCAGTGGCAGCATCATCCTATGGTATTTCTATGACCTCAAGCATAGTTTTGTTGTCTATCTTTCCATCTATTTATGATATTCCTTAGACTTCAAGTGGTGTACCACCCTCTATCCAGTATATTATCATAGTATTCCTAGTTTAGAGGTACATCCTTGATCTATGGTACCCCACTCGTGGACTCCCAGCCTGCCAGACTTACTATTTCTTTGGTTGCTTAGAGCATATTTATTTTTGATGATCAGAAGAGACATGAGAGATTATTTTGCTTGGGTCCGCCCAAGTTCAGTGGGCGCTACAGGAGAGGATGCTTATGAGTTCTAGATTTATTACCAGGAGAAGATGCATAATCTAAGATCCCTTAAGTCCCACAAAGTTGCTTATACTAAAGACTAGTTTAAAAATATGGCTAGGGATTGGTGGAGGTCGAATGTGAGTTGTATACCTTTGGATTCGTTTTCTATGACTTGGACTCATTTTTTGAGGATTTCTTGGAGAGGTTTGTGCCATATAATTGAGAGACCATCTTGTTGAGTATGAGGCTCATTTTCACACCTTGATAATTTAAAGCAGGGCTTTATGACTATTGCTGAGTATGAGGCTCATTTTCATACTTTGTCCAAGTATTCATCTGCTAGTATCTTACCAAGTCTAAGCAAATTTAGAAGTCCGTGAAGGGATTGGATGGTACTTATCAGTTGGATAGAGCTCAGGTAGTAGTCTTAGGGCTTGTTTAAAAAGTGTTATTGAGGATGCCAAGATGAACGAGTCAATAATCCAGGATACTTAGAGAGGAACAAAGAAGGTGTGTTATTTTGGAGAGTTTAGTGGACACACATCCTGAGTTAGACACTTTTCTAGTACAGGGTCCCAAGGTTATAATAATAGGTGAGTTTAGGTTTCTTTGTAGGATCAGGTAGTAGGTCTTCAATTTCAGTGACTTTGATAGTCATACATCTATCCAGGGTGGTTTTCGTAGTTCTACCACACCATTTCCAGATCGAGTCAAGTCATAGAGGGTATTTTATATGTTTTGAGTTTGGACATGTGGCCAAGGACTATCCTTGGTATGTTTTAGGCCTAATCCTATATCAATAGAGAGAAGTGGTTCATGGTGTCATAAGAGTGCAGCTAGAGGTACTCGAGAGAAAGGTAGGGGTACTTGTGATGGTGGAAAAGAGTTGTTCATTCTGGGAATAGATATGCTCAATGCAATTTTTTGCTTGCTAAATAGAAGGTAGATGCTTCTCATGTTGTTATTACAAGTATCATCCCAGTTTTCTACAGATCTACTTCTGTATTATTTAACCCCGAGTTGACATTATCCTATGTGTCTATATATTTTGATTTTGATTTTGATGTTTCATGTGAACCTCTTCTTATGAAACTTCGTGTTTCTACCCTAGTAGGAGATTTTTTAGCGGTAGATTAGGTGTACCAGTCTTTTATGGTTACCTTTGTGGGCTGTGAGACCTGGGTAGACTTGATTTTCTTATACATGATTGATTTTTATGTTATCTTGGTTGTGAATTGGTTAGCTTCTTATTATGCTATTTTGGACTTGTATGCTAAGATCTTTACCTTAGCTACATCGAGTGTGTCTAGGTTAACTTGGAAGGGTATGCATAAATTAAGTTTGAAGAGTGTTATATCTTTTCTGCAAGCTCGTTGCATGATAAAGAGAGGATTTCTATCTTATTTAGATCATATTTGTGATACTAGTGTTGCCTCACTGCCTCCTATGGATTCCCTTTGAGTTGTCCACAAGTTCATGGATGTGTTTTCTATGGATTTTCTTGGTATGGCTCCCGAACGTGATATTGATTTCTTAATAATGTAGAGTTGTATGTTCCTTCCTATAGGATGGCCCCTGCAGATTTAAATGAGTTGAAGGAGCAATTGCAGGATTTATTGAGTAAGAGGCTCATTAGACCTAGTGTATCTCCTTAGGGTGTGCAAGTCTTGCTTATAAAGAGGAAGGATGGTTTTATGCATATGTGTATTAATTATTGGCAGTTAAACAAAGTGACAGTTAAGAACTAGTAGCCTCTTCCTCACATTAATGATTTGTTTGGCCAGCTTTAAAGTGCTTCGGTGTTTTCCAAGATTGATTTGAGAACTGGGTATCATCAGTTGAAGATTAGGGCTTTGGATGCTCCAAAGACAACATTTCTGACTCGATACGATTATTATAAGTTCTTGTTTGTCATTTGGATTGAATAATTCCCAACAACGATCATTGAGTTGATGAACTGGTATGTTGACCTTATCTTAACTCATTTGTGATTGTATTCATAGATGACATCTTAGTTTATTCCAAGATTGAGGTCAACCATGTGAAGCATTTGAGGAATATACTTTAGAGGTTGATTGATGAGAAGTTGTATGCTAAGTTTTATAAGTGAGAGTTTTGGTTGGATTCTATTTATTTTTGGGGTCATGTGGTGACTAAGGATGACATTATGGTCGATTCGACTAAGATAGAAATAATTTGTAATTGGGCTAGACATACTTCTCCTATCGAGATTTGGAGCTTTGTTGGTTTGGCTGGTTATTTTCGTCGTTTTGTAAAGGTTTTCTCATCTGTTGCAGCTTATTTGACCAAGTTGACTCAATAGAAGGTGTTATTTTAGTGGTCGGGTGCATGTAAGAGAAGTTTCAAGGGCTTAAGAAGTTGTTGAATTCGGCTCTTATTTTGACATTTCCCTGGAGGGTGTAGACTTTACCATGCTTTGTGATACT
Source organism: Capsicum baccatum var. pendulum (assembly GCA_030864225.1). NCBI lineage: Eukaryota > Viridiplantae > Streptophyta > Magnoliopsida > Solanales > Solanaceae > Capsicum > Capsicum baccatum. Next base: position 186,577,065 of record CM061557.1, read on the forward strand.
TCTGGTGTTGGTTTGGGTGCAGTGTTGATGAAATAGGGTAAGGTGATTGCTTATTCCTTTTGTATTTGAAGCCTCATGAGAGGAATTACCATAATCATGACTGGGATTTGGCAGCCATAGTGTTTGTATTTAGGTTGTGGCGATATTATTTGTATGGGTTTCTTGTGAGATTTTCTCAAATGACCGTAGCTTTTATTACTTCTTCAGGCAACGAGATCTTAATATGAGGTAGCAATGATGGATTGAGTTGGTCAAGGACTATGACATCATTATCTTGTATCATCTAGGCAAGGCTAACGTGGTTATGGATGCCTTGAGTTGAAAGTCGATCAATATGGGGGAGTTTAGCTCATCTCTTGATCCAAGAGTGACCTCGAGCCTTGGAGTTTAGTCTTTATCTAACTTAACGGTTAGGCTTGATATTTTGATACTTAGGCATATGTTAGCCTTCATTGATTCTAGGTCCCTTGATGAAGCAGATTCGAGTTTACCAGTATGATGATGTTAGTTGAGGATGATTTGGGATAAGGTGTTGAGCGGTGACGATAAGAAAGTCTCTCTTGATTCGATGGTGTATTGAGGATTGGTAGCCAAGTTTGTGTACTGAGAGTTGGAGAGTAGGTATCACGACCTGAGCTGGGGCCCTGGCCATAATGAGCATCCCGAACCCTGAAGGCCAGAGCGCTCTTCTAAATCTGGAAATCATGCACTATATTCATATAGATGAGAAAATTTGCGGAAAACAATACATGACGGAACCATGGTCAATCACATAAACTTGAACAATTTAAAAGGGAAATTCTAAATATTCTAAACATGTGACAACCGTCTGCGAAATCTCTAACAATACAATAACCATCATACGTCTTAGAAAAAATTGGGACAAGGCCCCTAGTAGACCATAAGAAGAAAGAAACAATAAAATCTGAAAATCAGGCGTTCCAAAATAGAGAAGCCTCACCAACTGCAACTTCTGACAAATCAATCCACTAATTAACGGGATCCCAGAACTGTGTCTTAGAATCCTGAAATATAAGGGGTCAATACAAATGTACTTGTATGTAAAACAACTCTAAATAACATGTTTTCGTGCAAAATAGATAAGAGTATTTCATAAAAACAATGATCATATGCGTAAGTTAAATACATGGGCATACTTTAATAATTTCAATTTTTTTTTGAAAACCTTGACTCACTCCTTATTATTCTTATGAGATAGTCAGTACACCCTATAAATTTCAAATTCCATGGGCAATGTGGAACCTGCCCTTGACTCGGGGGCCGAACCTCCAATCAAAGTAGTCGCCAGGATTTGGAGCTGGTGATACCCCCATGTGATCACACCACTGGAATCCCCCACTGTGAGATATCCTAATTATTTTGTAATCCTCCCATGTAGGATACAATAGCATAAGACCCGCATCGGCAACTACAGTTTCCAGCAATGAGCCCTTACACTCAAACGCCTTCTTTGGGTAACCTACTAGCTCTCTTAAGCCCAATTTTTAGTACTTTAAAACAAACATGCTTCATACTTTCAAAACATTCAATACTCATCTTGATAAGGGAACATAATCACCGAGTATCGTCATACCCTGTCTTTCAAGTCAATATCATATCGATTCTATAGCTCATCATATTCAAAATATATACATGACCACCCAAGGTTCATAACATCAAAATAAAATCATCACTTTGAAATCTCAAGAACACTTAGGTATTCCAACCTCTCTTTTCAAGATTCAAAATATGTGGTGATCATGTCAATTTGCTTAATCACATGCAATTCTTTCTCTTTAAAGCAAGTATATATTTACAACAAAAAACTCCCTGTCATAATCTATAAATCATGTCAAACACCATAATATTAAGAAGATCACTTTCAAACTCTAAAAACATGCATTTCAAATCATTCATAATGATTATAGACACTTTACTTCGCAACAGGAGAGGGAATTCATACACATGGTCTTAATAAATCTTACAATTCACGGGAAATCACACATATATATAGTTGTAATTCAATTTCCATGAAAAGTAATTCAATATAACATATATTTCCATCAAAACAGCCCTTTGATGCATAATCTTCAAAAATCATATCATATACTTAATTATAAATCATAATTGGGAATCTTTAATCTTGATAAAATATTTAAACTTATGCACAAGATTTTTAGAGCAGTGCCACATACCTTAGATTATAAAATTTAAAAGATGAAACCCGGATTTAGATCCGTTTCTCGAAATTCTTGATCGTTGGGGATGAGTTCTTGATTTGAAGAATGAAGTCCTATTCTTGAAACTTTCTTGAGAATCTTGAACTTGAAAGGCTTGAATTATAGATTACTTGGAGGATAAAGGTTGAATTTTGTTCTTGGGGAAGTGGAAGGTTTTTACGTGAGTTGAGTTGAAGAAAAATGGGCAAATAATGCCCCTCTTTGGGTTATAATTCCTGTTTGGACAGTTGGGGATGGAGGAAAGGACTAAATTACCCCTTGGCCTCTCTTTCCCTTGTAAATGACCATCATGAAGCGATTCTCAGAAATAGAAATGAAACTCGCATCGCGACTTCCAGAAATGGGAATGAAACTTGCGTCGTGACCTTATCGCGAAAGCTCACTGCCTTACAGAAAAAATGACATAACTTTTCATTCGGGTATCAGATTTTAGCGAAATTGGTATCGTTGGAAAGCTAATTCTATTATATACAATTTGGTGGGTCTTAATATGCCAAATTATATATATATATATATATATATATATCCAAAAAGTTATTCAAAGATGACCCTTATAGAATCAAATTCCAAACTTTGGGTGAATCATAGGACCTTAGCTCAACTTGGTTCTAAATGATTTCTATGAATAATTTTCACCTCATAATCACTTAGTACACTAGAAGAAGGATCATTACACATGAATTTAACTATAAACCATGGAATTAGAGATTGCATCAGTAGGAATAACGGTTCGCTTTCTAGCTCAAAAATGCGGGGTGTTACATTATCTCCCTCTTGGGATCATTCATCCCCGAATGATGGGTAGGGACATATTGACACTCTTAAAGTGTAGAATAAACAATGAAACTGATAACGCTCAATCTACAGCTCTCGTAGGAGTGTAAAGCGGTCGTTAGCAAATATAGAACCCAACCTGGGTTGGGTATCGATCCCACAGGGAATAGCTTGGTCAACAAGTAAGCAAAATTAATAGACTTTTGGTGCAAGTCTCGTAAGAAGGGGGGATTTTAATAAGTAACCAAAGTAATGAAATAAAAGCTGAAAATAATAAAGTAAAAAGAGAAAGATTGTCACGTTGGTTGTAAACAATGAGAATTGAAGCGTTGGGGTTATGTCCACCTTCTGAGGTATACGTCTCTATTGGCTATGAGTGTGTAGAGTCTTGACATGCAATTGCTTATAGAGAATTGTAGTCGATGGTAAATCCAAGCGTCTCTCGACCTAAACAAGGACTATTTCACTTTAACTCTCTCGAGCTTAAAGTGTGTCTAGCGGTACAAATTCTCCAAGAGGTTAGTCCAGTTACGGCACTAGCTTTTTAATAGGAAAGGGTGTCCTACTACCTTGACATTATCTCTTTTCCAGACAAATAACCTTTCTCTCGAACAAGTTAAATGTTAGACTGGCGTTGGTCTATGCGTCTTCTTTTCTAGACAAATAACCTTTCTCTCGAACAGGTTAGATGTTAGAATGGCGTGTTCTTGTGTTTGAACCGCAAAGAATGTAGATTTAAGATGAAGAGAATAATGATATAAGCAATATACTTGTCTTGAACTCACAAACTCATAGCTATAGATAGTAACTCATTCGGCTTCCATAACCCCAACTAAGAGGTTTAGTTACCCATGAATGCGAAGGATATCACGTTTTGCATGGTGGATGGCGTGAATAGTAGGTGTTTGGCGTGTGGTTTTGGTGATTCCGTAGCAAGTAACGATTCTCTTGTTGTGGAATTTAAGAATAGAAGAATGAAGAATTAAGAATGTATTGTAGGAAGATGTCTTAAGTTAAGAGTTAATTGAATTGTAAGAATGTGATAAAAAATCTCTAACATGATAGGGTATTTATAATACTCCTATCCTATTCCTACTAAGCTAATGAAATAAATAACCAAATCCTAATATACTAATGAAATCCTTGACCCAAATGTACTAGGGTAAGGTTACAAAATTATAATCCAAATAGAATAATGAAACACATAACCTAATTGCACTAGGTTAATGTATTATGGCAAAAATCCAGCTTTGTGTCTGTAAGTCCCCAAAGTCTTCAGAAATGCTGTTTTAGCCCGGGACAGATTTTCCATGCAGCAGATTTAGTCCTTTATGTGTCCAGCTCCTTTCCATCTCGTTTGTGAGCTTTCTTTTGCGTCAAGTAAGCCATAAATTGCTGTATTTTGCATCATTTATACCTGAAACTTTCCTAGTCACATTTGTTAGCTCATTTACAGGAAAAAGGACTAAAAGTGTATGAAATAGATAATTAGTTCTCAAAACTAGGCTAAAATATGGGCAAAATATATTGATATAGGCGCGTAAATTCGCCTATCATCAACACCCCACACTTGCAGCTTTGTTCGTCCTCGAACAAAATATCATGTCCTTCTAAGCATTAACTTAAGGTTTTTACAGAAACAACACAAAACATTCTTCAAGACAAGCACAACAATTATCAACAAAGAGTAGCTTTCCGATTATAAGTAGAAACAATTTAACCTCAAGCATAGACTCGTGATGGTGATCAACTCGCATGCAAACGTTAAGGTACATAGAATCATATACAACTATCCAAAACTCATCAACCATGTGTGTCTCACAATATAGTACCCATAATCACTCACAAATATAGCATATTTTTCAAACATGGGTATCAAAGTGTCCTTGCTCTCACTCTCACAAAGAATTCATATGTAGCAACTAATGACCATAGGCTTGCCCTTAATGTAGTACTCCACTAAATGTCGGAATGTTAAGATTAGGATCAAGTAGGTCTTTAGATGGTTGTAATGTAGGCTAAGGGACGGGTAGGACTATTTTGGCCAGAAATAGTGACTAAGTTCCTAAGCACTTTAATACATCACTTTGTATCTATGACACTTTTTTCTTTCAACCTTTCTTTATTTTATTCTTCCACCCTTGTTCTCATCTTTTGTTTTCCAATTTTAAGCACAACTCACTTTTCAGCTTTCTTTTCCTTTTTCTTTTCACAACGTACCTCCTATGATAGCATTTTTTTTTTCTTTTTCATAACACCTTCAAGAACCTTTACAATTTAAAGCATCATACTCACCCAATTTCCTCTTATGTTGTCACATGACTTATTCACTTTAAAGCACTTAGGAATTTGGATCAAATTATGGTCTTGAAAGAAATAGATTAGGCTTACATACAAGGTTGTCAAAGAAATAGGCTAAAGGCTCAAAAGGGTTTAACTAGGATGATTTACATGGGTAGGTAAAACTGATGGTAAACAAATATAGGTTGCCAAAGAAATGCCTAAATCATATCCTAACTTACACTCCTTATTTTCGCTTTGCATACATACCAGGCAAGTTCTAGCATCAGCCACACACATAGAATATACTATTATCTCACACACACAAGGCACATGGTCGACTTGATTGGTAGTAATATAGACTCTCGACCCAACAAGTGAAGGAATCGAATCACACAATATCACATAATGAGTCACAACTAGAGCCTAAATGTCTCAATAGTCACAATTGTAGCACATACTCTTGTTCTAATCTCATGTTGCCTATCCAAATAATTTCATGCGTAGCTAGAAAAATTTTACTCCTAAAAAATAAAAAACGTCACACGAAAAAAATCACAAAAAAATAAAAAATTTGGACTCAAAACAAAATAAACAAGAGCAAACATACAAACATAGCATGCAGATTCTGCCGACACCCCACACTTAGACTAGACACTGCCCTCAGTGGAAAATAAAGTCGAAGAACCTGATTAGTCGGACTCTTCCTCAATGTCGGGGGTCATACCCCCTTCGTCCGAGTCATCGTAAGAGTCGTCGTCAGAGTTCTCCTCAGCATCAGAATCAGGCAAGCGTCTATCATCATCAGTTGGCACGTCATCATCAAGAGGTTCCTCGAAATAGACTCCCACTCCACACATCTCCCGGGCATGTCTGTTCATTGGGTAGTCGTGGTCCAGCTGTTGGAGCTCTACAGCAGTTGGAATACGTCCACCACTCATCATAGTGAATCTCGTCATGCCATAGAGATGACGGAAGAAACTCTCGTCACGAGCATGTCTCTCCGCAGTGGTAAGGTTGACTCCATGCGTGGTTTCAGCATCTTTGACCTTGGTGAGGTCAACCTTCTTTGGGGTATGTGGGAGTTTGTGGTCAGCTGGTTCCTCTTCTATATCCTCCTTCCGCAACATTGCTGTCAACAAATTGCCGAATGTGAAATGGGACCTGCTGTTGAGTCTGGCTTTTCTCATGGTCGATCGAATGATTGCCCCAAAGTTGATAGGGACATTTGTCATCAATGCATAAACCAGACACACTCTATCTCTCGATATCTTTGTGTATTGCGTCCCAGGAATGAGGCATGAGTTGACAATGCGCATCCAGATTCTTGCTTCCCTATTTAGTGGAGCATAGGGGAATGTGTTGTGACGGCCTGTTTCCTTATGTCTGCCCCATCTTGCCATCGATCTGCTTCCACAAAGCGTGTGTCTTATAGCTCTGTAAGGAGGCCTGCTGTACAGCTCTTTGTATGGTGCAGTGTCGACCGAAGGTAGGCCTAGAAACGAGTTGATCCAATCCGCTGTAAGCTGTAACACTTGGCCCCGAATTTTGACTTCGTTGCCTGTTGTGTTTGGCGACCAGTTGGCATAAAACTCTCTTGTCAAGTCAAGATTGCACTCTCCCATGTCACGGAAGATGAAATCCAGCTTCAAAGCCATTATCTTAGCCAACAGTTGCGGCTCCTTCTTTGCTAAGGTCTCCTTGTTGATTAAGTCGACGTGCACATATTTCTTTTCTTTGTTGCTGCTGTACCATGCCTTGGCTTCTTCCTCAAGAACCCATTTGATTCCGAACATTCTGCGTGGTAGGTGTGCGGAAGATGATTCGCCTTGGTCTTTTCGGCTTCTCTTTTTGTCCTTGCGGGTCGTGGTAGCCTTCTCCTTGCCTTGCCTTGCTTTCGGTGCCATTGAACCTGAGACTAGAAATAATGTTAGATGCAGCACAATCGCACTTTAGACAATCTATATGCAAGCATTAGGGGTACCACCCCACACTTAATCTTGTCGGCACAAATCGGTGAAGTGAACGTGGTCGAGTACTCAGACGTCGTCGACATACGTCTTAGGATTGTATTCCGACAAGAAAATCAGTATTACATCACTCATGAGCAGCCATTTGGACGACTTGCATGGTGTATATAGCAACGTTACAACATAGGGGTTACCACATGGAATTGCTATTCAAACAACAAACACCACCACCTAAGTCGATAGTCACTATAACCTTATCCCGATGGCCGGGATGGTTAATCATGCAAGCATCCAAACAACACTCTCAATCAATATTCATGGCCACATATGTTCAGCAAGTATCACAACAATGCCATTGAAACAAAATTCAAGTCGGAAACAAGTCATGAATTCCATACGTATATAATCAATCACACGATTTTGCAACAATTATCCACACACATGAACATCACCACCAATCTCTCATGAGTTAGCATTTTATAATAAGCATAGTAAAGTAGTACTTACGATAAATAGATGAAGAATAAGAGAGCACTTACTTGCTTGAAGATTGTGGAGAAGTTGTTGTGGATTGGAAGAACAAAGGAAGAAAAATTTGAGAGGATTTGGGATGATATGCGGCGCCTTTAGGGTTACTTCTAATGTGTTTGTGATAAAAAACCAAGTCCCCTTTATATAGGAGGAGTATGGGTCGGGTTATGACCCATTTACAATCGGATTTGGGGACAAAATCACCCTATATGCGGCGCATATCCCTCGGCATATCACATGTATATGCGGCGCATTGTCCAAGGCATAATGGGACATATGCGCCGCACATAGTATGGCATATATAGGCATATGCGGCGCATATGGTATGGCATTTGGTCTCAGTATCTCAAATGCCATAGCATAGGCGGCGCATAGTCAAAAGCACACCTAGGAATAGGCGGCGCATAGTGTATTGCACACTAGATTCCGAGTCCTTAGGCTATAGAATAGGTTGTGCATCGTTCGTGACCTATTTTTACCAAGGCCTAGCCTTTCTCGAAGCCTATTATGACGTGAGAAAGGCTCAATCCATAGCCTTATGCATCACCATTCCTAACTTACCGACTTTACCATACAATGCGACCAAATCGTCAATTGAAATCAATCTCCTCGTTGCATACTTCTTACACCTATATTTGCTCAAACAAATGAAAACGATTAGTACGATGGGTTGCCTCCCACCAAGCGCCTTAGTTTTGGTCGTGGCACGACTCTTATTTTTGGATTTTCATTTATCAAAAAGAAAAAATACTAAAACGACAAAACGATAAAACAATAAAACGAAGGGTTGCCTCCCATCTAGCGCCTTATTTATTGTCGTGGCTCGACGTAGTAATCTCGAGTACTTAGACTTCGTCGAGATAAGTGATGGCCATGTTATTCATCGAGTCAAGAGGACCGATATATGGCTTAACACGTTGGCCATTCACCTTGAAGATAACACCCTCATTATTTTCCAATTCGACTACTCCAGACGAGTAGACATGGGTGACTTTAAATGGACCAGACCACTTTGATTTTAACTTACCTGGGAAGAGCTTGAATCTGGAGTTAAAGAGTAGTACCATGTCACCTTTTTGGAAGTGTCGTCGAACAATCCGCTGATCGTGATACTTCTTCATCCGCTCCTTGTATAAATCTGATCTTTCATATGTATGGAGACGGAATTCATCTAGCTCGTTCAGCTGCTCCAACCTCAGGTTCTTCACATCATCCCAATTCAGATTCAAGTGCTTCAATGCCCATAATGCCTTGTATTCAAGCTCGATGGGTAGATGACAAGCCTTCCCATAAACTAGCTGATAAGGTGACATGCCAATGGGTGTCTTGAATGCAGTCCTATACGCCCATAGTGCATCATCTAGCTTCCGAGACCAATCCTTCCGATTCGCATTGACCGTCTTGGCAAGGATTTGCTTGATCTCACGATTGGAAACCTCTACTTGTCCACTAGTTTGGGGATGATAAGGCGTAGCTACCTTGTGTTGCTTGACTCCATACTTGGCCAATACAGATTTGAATAGCTTGTTGCAGAAGTGAGATCCTCCATCACTTATGATAGTACGAGGTACCCCAAAGCGAGAGAAGATATTCTTCTTTAAAAACGCTACAACACGCTTTCCTTCATTATCGGCCAATGCTACAGCTTCAACCCATTTCGACACATAATCCACAGCAACCAAGATGTACTTCATTCCAAACGAATTCACGAATGGTCCCATGAAATCAATACCCCATACATCAAAGAGTTCTACCTCCAGAATTTTGGACATGGGCATTTCATGGTGTTTTGAAATAGCACCTTGACGTTGGCATTGGTCACACCTTCTCACATAGTCGTGTGCATCTCTGAATATTGTAGGCCAATAATAACCACTTTGCAAGACTTTTCTTGCTGTTCGATTCCCTGCATGATGGCCTCCAACTTGCGAAGTGTGGCATGCTTCTAATATAGTGGGCACTTCTTCATGGGATATACATCGTCGAATGATACCATCCGCGCATCTTCGAAACAAATAAGGCTCATCCCAATAATAGTGCTGAACGTCATGCATAAACTTCCTCCTCTGGTGGTAAGATAAATTGGAAGGTAACACATTACTCACCATGAAATTTGCAAAGTCGGCATACCATGGTAAGTTCTCCATTGTTGTCGCTAGTATCTCCTCGTCAGGGAATGCATCGCCAATCTGATTTTCTGATTGCGCCACATACTCATTCTCAAGTCTAGATAGGTGATCAGCCACTTGGTTCTCGCAACCTCTTCTATCTTTGACTTCGAAATCAAACTCTTGCAGCAGCAACACCCATCGAATCAGCCTTGGTTTTGCATCCTTCTTTGTCATTAGATACCTAAGAGCTGCATGGTCTGTATGAACGATCACTTTAGTACCTAATAGGTAGGCACGGAACTTCTCAAACGCATACACAACCGCTAATAGCTCTTGTTCAGTGACGGTGTAGTTCCTTTGGGCTTCATTGAGGACCTTACTCGCATAGTAGATAGGATGAAATAATTTCTCCTTTCTCTGTCCAAGAACAGCACCAACGGCTACACCACTAGCATCACACATGACTTCGAACGGGAGCGTCCAATCTGGTGTTACCATGATAGGGGCTTCAATGAGTTTTTCTTTAAGGCATTCAAATGCCTTTAAGCAATCATCATTAAAGTCAAACTTCGCATCTTTCTCCAATAGCTTGCACAATGGACTAGAAATTTTGGAGAAGTCTTTGATGAATCTACGATAAAACCCAGCATGGCCAAGAAAACTACGAACTCCCTTCACCGAAATTGGAGGTGGTAGCTTCTCAATTACCTCTATTTTGGCGCGATCAACCTCTATTCCTCTTTCGGAGATCTTGTGCCCAAGAACAATTCCTTCTTTTACCATGAAGTGGCACTTCTCCCAATTCAGCACAAGGTTGAACTCTACACATCTTTGTAATGCCATGCTTAAATTCACCAAACATGCTTCGAAAGACTCCCCAACAACTGAAAAGTCGTCCATAAATACCTCCAAAGTGTCTTCTACCATATCAGAGAAAATAGACATCATACATCGCTGAAAGGTGGCTGGTGCGTTACATAACCCGAATGGCATACGTTTGAAGGCAAACGTACCATATGGGCATGTAAACGTTGTCTTCTCTTGGTCTTCTGGTGCAATAAAAATCTGATTATAACCTGAATAACCATCAAGAAAGCAAAACCATCCTTTTCCCGCTAATCGATCTAGCATTTGGTCCATAAATGGCATGGGGAAGTGATCCTTGAGAGTCCAAGAATTCAGCTTATGGTAGTCCATGCATACTCTCCATCCAGTGACGGGCCTGAGTGGAATAAGCTCATTCTTTGCATTCGCAACCACCGTCATACCTCCTTTCTTGGGAACACATTGTACTGGGCTTACCCATGTACTATCAGAAATAGGATACACAACTCCTGCGTCTAACCACTTGATAATCTCCTTCTTCACCACCTCTTGCATTGGTGGGTTTAGGCGTCTTTGGTGTTCGATGGTGGGTGTGCACTTTTCTTGGAGCTGAATTTTATGAGTGCAAATCCCAGGTGGAATACCAAGGATATCCGCAATGGTCCATCCAATAGCTCTAATATACTTGCGTAAAATTGCAATAAGGGCTGCAACTTGTTGCTCACCTAAATCGGCTGCCACTATGACTGGAAGAGTGTTTCCGCTTCCTAAGAATGCATACTTCAAATGGCTTGGCAGCTCCTTTAATTCTAATGTGGGTGGTTCTTCAATAGATGGCTTAGCTGGTGGTGTGGGTCGATTCTTGAGATCAAGATCCAGCTTCTTAGGAGGATAGCGATATGCTCCTATTCCCGATAGAGCACAAATATCATCTTCAGAAATTTCAGCATCATCATCATCTTCTTCCATGAGCAAAACCTCCAAAGGATCATCAAGAATTTGCTCTTCAGCAAGTAACTCATCCTCGTCATCAACGACAACATCAGCCACAGAAAATACACTTAGATCTTTGGGTTGCTTCATTGATTTGCAAACATCAAAGCGCACCACTTCATCATTTATTCGGAATGAAAGCTCATTAGCTCTCAAATCTATGAGCACACTTCCCGTAGCAAGGAAAGGGCGTCCCAAGATTATGGGAACCTCTGAATCTGCTTCGCAATCCAAGATGACAAAGTCTGCTGGAAATATGAATGAAGATACCTTCACCAAGACATCGCATAGAATACCAACCGGTCGTTTTACCGACCTATCCGCCATAACAAGCTTCATATTAGTTGGTGTAGGATCTCCTAACCCCAACTTCTTGTAGATTGATAATGGCATCAAGTTGATGCTGGCTCCTAAGTCACATAATGCTTTAGCAAAGTCCAAAGATCCGACGGTGCAAGGAATAGTGAAAGCTCCGAGGTCGGCCTTCTTCTGAACTATGGATCGGGTAGCTATTGCACTACAATGATGCACATCTTCTTTCAGCTCATAGCTTGCTGCCCTCTTTTTAGTCAAAAGATCTTTCATAAACTTTGCATACCCAGGCATTTGTTCAAGTGCCTCTACCAATGGGACATTAATAGTTAGCTGCTTCAACATGGTCATAAATTTGCTGAACTTAGTGTCATCGGCCACCTTCTTCAATCTTTGTGGAAAAGGTGGTGGTGGGTATGGAAGTGTTCTTTCCATGGCTTTCTTCTCCTCTTGCTTCCGTTTATTATTTTTTTCAGGCTGCACGTCACTAGGCAACACGTCCTTGACGTTGGAAGTGGATATTGCGGCGTCTTCCCTAGTGGCGTCACTAGGCGTGGCGTCCATGTCTGCTGTTCTGTCAACTACTTGCTTGCCTTCTGCTGAAGTTTCCAGCACCTTACCACTCCTCGTAGTGATGGCCATGCATGACCCATCAGTCCTTGGATTTTGCACAGTATCGCTAGGCAAGGTGCCGACTTTTCTTTGGTTGAGTGCTGCTGAAAGTTGACTGAATTGCTGCTCTAGTTGCTTGATAGAAGTGGAATGAGAATCAACTAATTGCTTCATGGAGGCCAAATCGTCAATCACCTCCTTAACTCCCGCGCTCGTCGCTTCCACTCCTTTCAATAACTTAGCCATCATGTCTTCCATAGAATTAGATGTGGTGGTATCACGTCTACCAGGGGGAACGTACAAACCACTATTTTCATTATTTTTCTTCCAACTACCTTGGTCTTTACCTCCAGATTTATCATAATAGTTCCGACCTTGGTTTCCTTGGGCATTCCCACGGAAACCACCCTGATTGTTCAAGTAGTTGGCCTCCTCTTCTGAATCAGATTCGTCTCTTCCTTTTGACGCAATAGATTTCACTTTTTCAGTCTTCCCTAATAGATGCTTTGTAAGAAGATCCATTTGGGTTTTCATGTGCGCCATATCTTGATCACGTTCTTCTTCTCTCCTTCTTTGATCTGCAGACATGCCAATAGATAAAGTGGGGCTTGCTACCTCAGAATCCCTGGTATGCCAAGCTCTACTTTGTTTCGTCATACGATCTAGCATGTTGCTTGCTTGACCAAAGGTGAGGTCCATAAAAGAACCTCCAGCTGCGTTGTCCACCACTGGTTTAGTTACTGAATTCAAGGCTCTATATAAGATCTCCATGAGGTGAACATTAGTCATGTGATGGTTTGGGCATCTCGCTAGCTTTGTCTTGAACCTCTCCCATGTTTCGTGAAGAGCTTCAGAGGGAAGCTGACGAAAGTTGCTGATTTCATCTCTCAATTGAGCCCTCTTGGATGGCGGAAAGAATCTTTCTAGGAAAGCGTCTCTCAATTGCCTCCAATTTGTAATAGAATCAGGAGTCAGCCCATTCAACCATAATGTTGCCTCCCCAGACAGAGACAATGGAAATAGACGTAATCGAATAGCATTCTGACCAACACCAGGATTGTCAAAAGACTTGCATGTAGAAATAAAGTTGATGAGATGCATATTCGGATCATCGCCTGCTAGTCCACCAAATAATCCCTTGAGTTGCAATAACTGAATCATGGTGCTAGTGATGTTGAACTTGGCTCCGGGCGCTAATGGTGGTGGAATTATAGCTCCAGTGGCTCCGGCACCATCAAGATCATCATCATCATCGTCGAAAGCTGGTTGCAAAGGTTGGCGATCATATCTGTACCGAGCTTGTCGACCTCGTCTGTTGGCAGGTGTTGCCATTTCAGCGCCATGCCTTGGGTTGATCAACTCGTCATCTCCTAAATCTTCATCATCAGGATTTGTTGCTCGTCCAGGATTATCAATGTTTTGTTGTTGGACTTGAGCAGCGGCAAGAGCAGCTAATCTTGCTTGCTCGTGTTGAGCAGCCATCCTGTCGATTTCCGCTTGTGCTTCCATTCTTCTAATTCGTTGCGGTTCCAGATTGATTGGTAATAACGGTTGACCAGAACTTCTAGTATGGGGCATGCACTAAAAAAAAAACTGCAATAAACAAAAACAAAAACTAAACGTAAAAGTACGAGAATCTTTGACCAAAGGGTCTAGTAATTTTCACGAACTTGATTGACACTTGTATTCCCCGGCAACGGCGCCAATTTTTGATAACGCTCAATCTACAGCTCTCGTAGGAGTGTAAAGCGGTCGTTAGCAAATATAGAACCCAACCTGGGTTGGGTATCGATCCCACAGGGAATAGCTTGGTCAACAAGTAAGCAAAATTAATAGACTTTTGGTGCAAGTCTCGTAAGAAGGGGGGATTTTAATAAGTAACCAAAGTAATGAAATAAAAGCTGAAAATAATAAAGTAAAAAGAGAAAGATTGTCACGTTGGTTGTAAACAATGAGAATTGAAGCGTTGGGGTTATGTCCACCTTCTGAGGTATACGTCTCTATTGGCTATGAGTGTGTAGAGTCTTGATATGCAATTGCTTATAGAGAATTGTAGTCGATGGTAAATCCAAGCGTCTCTCGACCTAAACAAGGACTATTTCACTTTAACTCTCTCGAGCTTAAAGTGTGTCTAGCGGTACAAATTCTCCAAGAGGTTAGTCCAGTTACGGCACTAGCTTTTTAATAGGAAAGGGTGTCCTACTACCTTGACATTATCTCTTTTCCAGACAAATAACCTTTCTCTCGAACAAGTTAAATGTTAGACTGGCGTTGGTCTATGCGTCTTCTTTTCTAGACAAATAACCTTTCTCTCGAACAGGTTAGATGTTAGAATGGCGTGTTCTTGTGTTTGAACCGCAAAGAATGTAGATTTAAGATGAAGAGAATAATGATATAAGCAATATACTTGTCTTGAACTCACAAACTCATAGCTATAGATAGTAACTCATTCGGCTTCCATAACCCCAACTAAGAGGTTTAGTTACCCATGAATGCGAAGGATATCACGTTTTGCATGGTGGATGGCGTGAATAGTAGGTGTTTGGCGTGTGGTTTTGGTGATTCCGTAGCAAGTAACGATTCTCTTGTTGTGGAATTTAAGAATAGAAGAATGAAGAATTAAGAATGTATTGTAGGAAGATGTCTTAAGTTAAGAGTTAATTGAATTGTAAGAATGTGATAAAAAATCTCTAACATGATAGGGTATTTATAATACTCCTATCCTATTCCTACTAAGCTAATGAAATAAATAACCAAATCCTAATATACTAATGAAATCCTTGACCCAAATGTACTAGGGTAAGGTTACAAAATTATAATCCAAATAGAATAATGAAACACATAACCTAATTGCACTAGGTTAATGTATTATGGCAAAAATCCAGCTTTGTGTCTGTAAGTCCCCAAAGTCTTCAGAAATGCTGTTTTAGCCCGGGACAGATTTTCCATGCAGCAGATTTAGTCCTTTATGCGTCCAGCTCCTTTCCATCTCGTTTGTGAGCTTTCTTTTGCGTCAAGTAAGCCATAAATTGCTGTATTTTGCATCATTTATACCTGAAACTTTCCTAATCACATTTGTTAGCTCATTTACAGGAAAAAGGACTAAAAGTGTATGAAATAGATAATTAGTTCTCAAAACTAGGCTAAAATATGGGCAAAATATATTGATATAGGCGCGTAAATTCGCCTATCATCAGAAACCTCTCATTGAACATTTTTCCTTAGCAAAATGTGGAAAGGCTTCAAATGAGCTTCATGATAACCCCTAGTGAAACGTGAAAATACGAAGCATGGGATAATGAGACTTTAGATAGGGATGATCTTGCACATGAGTTATATGAACATAATTATCACAACATAAGGCAGAGGTTTATTTGATGATCATAGACCTGATTTATATTAGTACTAATACTGAAATAAGATTTTCCGAATGATAGGATTAGGTGCATTCTATACTTTACAAAGTACCACGAATAGTCTTAAACATAGAGGCACTAATCGTCTACACCCCAAAAAATAATTAGCATACTTCACACTCGCCAACTTACAATTTTCCAACCACACATCTAGACACAAGAATTTGAGTCCCACTACTTACTACTTCTATGTTAAAGCCTAACTCAGAGTAACAAGGTAATAACTTAAGCTACGGAACCCTATACTTTCCATCCCTTTAAGAATATTTCTTCACCTTATCACTACCATCAAACACACTCGAGATTTAATTTAGAGAGTACTAAGAACATAGCACATAGGTTGTGTTTTCTGCAACCACGACATTCAAGACTAATTCTTACTATACCCACTATATGGATCTCCCTACTAAGACTAATGATTTCAATCACTCTCACGAATATTTTTACCACACTCCTCCTTCTTAGCTATTTCTCATAACAAAAGTGCATCCTGTTCTTTTCCCTTTCACCAATAACCTTACCCTGAGAATCACATCCAATTTTTTTCCATCTTCAAGAACATCTACTCCCCTACCTAACAAAAAACAATACTTTCAAAGCCACCTTCAGACTAGCATACGGAGGGTCATTAAGGGACCGGAGCAAAAATATCATGGATGAGAGTAACACTATTAGGCCATAACTTATACTTATTGCACTACTCAAGGAGGGACATGAAGTGAAGATACGATAAAATAGACATGAGGTGCTCCATATATCAAGTGTCTGGATCATAAGTAGAGAGTTATTTGAAAAAACACAATACAACATGGATTCTTAGGATAGAGCAAAGTGGAAAAACATTGGTGCACATATCAGGATAAAATGAAGGAAAGGGACTAAATTACCCTCTTAGACCCAGAAATCAAGAAGACGGAATGGGCATCTAATGCTTTAAGCGACGCGCTGCGTCGATCCCTACCGACGCAGTTCCTGGCACGACGCATTGATATCACATTGACCCACTATTTTGATCATCCAAACATGCCTTAAATGTTGTCTGAAAAATTTAAAAATTTCCTGAGACACCCCCTTTACACCCTTGACTATGAATCAACTCAAAAATCTACCTCTCGGGGCCGGGAAGATCAATTTGAAAATCATGGAAGTTAAGAGCTCATAAATATGACTAAGTCTGTTAACAATTAAAAATTTTCAAGTTACCATCTCTCCATACATACAACCAAGAGTGGGATTGAGTCGAGAATGCTACAGGGTGTTACATTACAACTAAGAAAAAGATTGTTGCTCGAAGTGATTTCTTCTCATTTAAGGAACGGAGATTTGCCATGAGTTTGCATAAACCTTATCACTTTGGCTAAACTCGACATAGGATGAATCAGTGACATATAGAAATATATTTTATTAGGACCAAGCATGGTGAGAGACATAGATTTTTATGGATCACGAACAACATAACATATGGCTTGAATACAAAAAAGACTGGATTACTGAAAGACATAATTGCTTCTAGTTTAGAGGTCAGATCATAAACATAAGTCCATAGAACCATAGGAATTGGCATGACTTGAACAGATAATGTAAGATATTAACAAGATACTCTCCTAAATTAAAGTAGGAGGATTATGCTTGAGTAGAATTAGGTCCATCATGGTTCCTCCCTGTAACTTGCCACACTGAGAACATTCGGGGAACTCCCTTAACTCACCATCTCCCCCTTATATCAAAATCACAATCCTAGACTTACGAACATTTCCCTTTATCAAATCTATAGCCACTACTCTCAACATAAAAGACACATCACCATATACATAAAACTCTAAACTCTCTTGAAGGCCTTGATTTTCTATAAACGCTACTCTTAACCTTCGCTAACCTCTATAGCAAGCACTCTACAACTCTCATTCTCATGAGTACATGCATCCACACTCCTTATCACAGAAGGTGGGGAGGAGGGGGGGATCAATATACACATGAACATAACTCCCCTTAATAATTTTGATATAAAGACACTAAACTCTTTCGAAGGATCCCTCTCCAGGGACACTAATCACAACTTTTTCTAACTTCGAAAGTCATCAACTTACAACTAACATTTTCTTGGGCATAGACACCCACACCTAAATACTTAACACTCCATCTTCAATTCCTTAGAATACTATCATTACACCTCTAATCGTATAACTTACAACTTAACTAAACTTGTAAAACTATACCAAAGGTGCACATTGTCTACCTATATTTCCTTAAGTTCAACTTTAACGAACACTATACAAAAATTGCCCAGACTTCTCCATACTACAAAATTCAAAAACACAAACTAGGTACACATGACACTTATACCATACAACCTTATCTAACAACATGCTATCTGGGGTTCAACTTATTCTTATATGGTTATCACTCTTATTGCATTAATAAATCTATCACAATCCATTATTTTAACACCCATCCTCTTGTAGATAAATATCACAATCATCCACTCCTTATTCCGCAAGTCGCCAACCTAGGCTATTTCTAACACTACACCAACCCAACTGATTCATTCTTACAAAATATTGATTATCAATCTTGAGCTACTATTCTCACCACTATAGTCCCCATCTAAAGTTCAAGCCTATTATTTGTGCTCAATTATATACCATTGGTAAAGCATGCCACATACTATACTAGTCCGTTAAATTGAGAAATCAACCCAAATATTTTACTCCACTTAACTACTCCCTACAATCAAAACCCCTTCATGACATAGCTATTACAATTTAAAATCCACTACATACTTTCTCATATGAAGTACTAGTTTACTACTACTTAAACAAAAGGACCATCAAAGGGGGTAAAGTCACACAATAGGATTATTCGATCTTAATCTTATAATATAACCCATTTTAATCTTATCAACATATTCTAATGCCTCATATCATACTCACTTACCTAATTATACATCACAATGATCTTCAAAATTCAATAAACACTAATGAGCCTCTTCCAACAACTTAATAACTAATCTACCCCTTTCCTCTTACCACTTACAAATGATTTCTACAACCACTATGACTATCTACTTTGAGCTCCTTCTCTATTTTGAAAAATTAATAATTATATCCCATCACTTCCTTCATAGACTACCATATAATCTAAAATTATTGCTACCACATTAGTCTATCACTATAAAATGGCAAACTATCCCTCAATCAACAGTTATACAACTAAAACTCTTTATTTATACAAAAGTCACCCTCACTCTGACTTCTAACCTTGTGACTTCATATCACCAACTTCTTGGCCTATCTCACTACTAGCAGGTCATGCCACTATACCATATACTAATACTTGGGTGGAAATACAGTTCCAATATTCAGCTGCACAACATTATCATATACATGACATCTAGAATAAGAATTTTGAAAGGGGATGGAATAGACTTTGTGCCTCTGGCTGAAAAGCATGATTTCATCAAAATAAAGGCATGCACTTAAATCAACATACCTTGAAGCACTAATGGACTCCTCTCAAGTCCGTATGCTATCTCATAACTTTATGGATAACTCAATCAGAGAGAACCACATCGTTGGGGGAGCTAGACTTTTAGACTTGTATCGCCTCGAAAATAAGGAATGGCCCATGAAAATTAGAATGAGGAAGGAGTTTGAATAACTTTCTTATGGATGACGCTATAGCACGATCTAGAGCATGAAAAAATAAAAACAAATCCTAAATGCCCAGTAGCCTCTTGATTATAAGTATAGAGAACAACATACCCATAAGTAAGACTTTACTAGACATAATTTTACAGGCACCCTGGGACCATGAATCGTGCTTTGATACCAAGTTTGTCACGAACCGAGCTGGGGCTCTGGCCATAACAAGCATCCTGAACCCTGAAGGCCTGGGCGCTCTTATAAATCTGGTAATCATGCACTATATTTATATAGTATAAGAAAATTTACGAAAAATAATACATGTCAAAACCATGGTCAATCTCATAAACTTGAACAATTTAAAAGGAAAACCCTGAATATTCTAAGCATGTGACAACCGTCTGCGAAATCTCTAACATTACAATAACCATCATACATCTGAGACAAATCTGGGACAAGGCCCTCAATAGACCATAAGAAGAAAGAAACAATAAAATCTGAAAATTAGGCCTTCCAAAATAGAGAAGGCTCACAAACTGCAACTTCTGACAAGTCAATATACTGCTTAATGGGATCCTAGGACTGTGTCTTAGAATCCTGAAATATAGGGAGTCAATACAAATGTACTAGTATGTGAAACAACTTAAAATAACATGTTTTTACGCAAAATAAATGAGAGGATTTCATAAAAACAATGATCATATACGTAAGTTAAATACATGGGCATACTTTAATAATTTCAAAACAATTTTTGATGACCTTGACTCACTCCTTATTATTCTTATGAGCTATTCGGTACACCCTACAAATTTGAAATTCCATGGTCTATGTGGAACCTGTCCTTGACTCGGCGGCGGAGCCTCCAATCCAAGTAGCCACCAGGATTTAGAGCTAGTGATACACCCATGTGATCACATCGCAAGAATCCCCCACTGTGAGATGTCCTAATTATTTTTTTTTATCATCTCATGTAGGATATAATATCATAAGACTCGCATCGGCAACTACGATTTCCAGCGATGAGTCCTTACACTCAAATGCCTTCTTTGGGTGATCTACTAGCTCTCTTAAGCCTAATTTTTAGTACTTTAAAACAAACATGCTTCATACTTTCAAAACATTCAATTCTCATCTTGTTAAGGAAACATAATCATCGAGTATCGTCATACCCTTACTTGCAAGTCAATATTATATCTATTCCATAGCCCATCACATTCAAAATATATACATGACCACCCAAGGTTCATAACATCACAATAAAATAATCACTTTGAAATCTCAAGAATACTTAGGTATTCCAACTTTTCTTTGCAAGATTCAAAACATATGGTGGTCATGTCAATTTGTTTAATCACATGCAATTCTTTCTCTTTAAAGAAAGTATATATTTACAACAAAAAACTCCCTATCATCATCTATAAACCATGTCAAACACCATGATATTGAGAAGATCAATTTCAAACTCTAAAAACATGTATTTCAAATCATTCATAATGATTATATACACTTTAATTCACAACGAGAGAGGGAATTCATACACATGCTCTTAATAAATATTACAATTCACATGAAATCACATATATATAGTTGTAATTCAATTTCCATAAAAATTAATTCAATACAACATCTATTTCCATCAAAACAGTCCCTTGATGCATAATCTTCTAAACTCATATCATATACTTTATTATAAATCATAATTGGGGATCTTTAAACTTGATAAAACATTTAAACTTATGCACAAGATTTTTAGAGTAGTCCCATATACCTTAGATTATAAAATTTAAAAGGTGAAACCCGAATATGGATCCATTTCTTAGAATTCTTGATCTTTGGGGATGAGTTATTGATTTGAAGAATGAAGTCCTATTCTTAAAACTTTGTTAAGAATCTTGAACTTCAAAGGCCTGAATTCTAGATTACTTGGAGGAGAAGGGTCGAATTTTATTCTTGGGGCCAGGTGAAGGTTTTTACGTGAGTTGAGTTGAAGAAAAATAGGCAAATAATTCCCCTCTTTGGGTTATAATACAAGTTTGGACGACTGAGGATAAGGGAAAAGGAATAAACTACCCCTTCTCCTCTCTTTCCCCTGTAATTTACCATCATGGCATAATTCCCAGAAACAAAAATAAAATTCGCATCGCATCTCCATAAATGGGAATGAAACAGGTGTCGCAACCTTATCACGACAGCTCACTGCATCACACAAAAAATAACATAACTTTTCACTCGGGTATCAAATTTTTGTAAAATTTGTTTCATTGGAAAGATAATTCAATTATCTAAAATTTGGAGGTTCTTAATATGCCAAATTATAATTATATATATATATATAATGTTATATCCATTCAAAAAAGACCCTTGTAGAATCAAATTCCAATGTTTGGGTGAATCATAGGACTTTAGCTCAACTTGGTTCTAAATGATTTTTATGAACACTTTTTACCTCATAATCACTTCATACACTAGGAGAAGGATCATGACACATTAATTTAAATATAAACCATGGAATTAGAGCTTATGCAAGTAGGAATAACGATTCACTTTCTAGCCCAAAAATGTGGGTTATTACACTAGGTGAGATTGATTTTGGAGGAGACTCATTGCTCTAGATATTCTATCTATCCAGGTGCGACAAACAAGTATCATTATTTGAAGAATATTTACTGGTGGGGTGGTATGAAAAGGATATGGAAAAGTTTGTAGATTGTTACTTGTGTTGTCAGTAGGTAAAGGTCGAGTATCAAAGACTGGGTAGATAGCTTTAGAGGTTGCCCATTCATGAGTGGGAATAGGAGTATATCATTCTGGACTTCATAACTGTGTTGACTTATACTTCTTAGGGTTCTGACAGTATTTGTGTCATTGTGGATCGGTTGACCAAATCAACTAATTTCATTCCTTTCAGATTTTCTTCAGTGCCACAAAGTCATCTCATATATACGTTCATGAGATAGTTTTTATTCATGGGGTACTCATGTCTATTATTTTAGAAAGAGGGTCATTATTTACTTCTAGCTTCTGGCAGACTTTTCAAGAGGAGTTGGGTACTTGGGTTGACCTCAGCACAACTTTCTACCCCCAGACTGATGGTCAGTTGGAGTAGACTATTTAGATTTTATCGGATTTTCTCTGTTTATGTGATGAATTTTATGGTTTTGTGTGAGCAGCATTTGGCTTTGGTGGAGTTTGCTTATTATAATAGCAACCATTATAGTATTGAGATGGACCCTTTCGAGGTTTTGTATAGTAGATGTTGGCTTTGGTAAGGTTCGCTTATTATAATTGCTACCATTCTAGTATTGAGATGATCCCATTTGAGGTGTTGTATAGTAGGCATTATCAGTCCCTCTTTGGTTTGTTTGGGACTTCTGAGGTTAGGCCTCGTGGTACCAATTTGCTTCACAAGTCTTGGGATAGATTTTGGGTCATTCAGGATAGGCTTTGGGTGTCTCAGAGTATGAAAAAGTGTTTTGTAGACCATGGGTTTTGTGCCTTAAAGTTTGTATTGGTGATATGGTCTTCCTTCGTGTGTCACCAATGAAGGGCGTATTAAGGTTTGGGAGGAGAGGCAATCTTAGAAATTTTTTTGATTTTGTAGAGGAGGCTATTTGGTAGGTCGAGTGTAACATGCATAGTAGTTACCCCCAACTTTTCACTGATTCAAGTATTTTTCTTATCTTTAGTTTGAGGACGAATAAATTCTTAGTGGTGGATATTGTAAGGACTCAATTCAATAAATTCACTTGTTATGTGTGTTTTGGCCATCTTATCCCTTCCCATGGTTGCTATACATTGTTTGTAGGGTGTGGTAATGGTTGGCACAATTCCTGAGATGATTCAAAATAATTTATGTGAGTTTGTGGTTTTTAGAGGTTGGAAAGGCCTTATAGTTGACTTCGGTCAACATTTGTAGTTCTGTGAGTTGAATGACAAAATGGACTGCGCTAGCAGATCTGGAAAGTCAATTTTGGGCTGGTAGTGTGGTTGGTTCAATTTTACGGTTTTTGAATCAAATTTTGACCCTCGATTTAAAAAATAGTGAAATCGGATCTCAAAGGTAAATTTTGTTAAGATAATTTTTTTTAAATCTAATATCGTCATTGTGCCCAAAATTTCAAATTTAGTCTAGTAGCATATTTCACTTGACATCATTGGATTCTGAACAAATTCTAAGGGCTTAGTCCCTAACTTTACAATTTAGAAGAGTTGTTGATGCAGCTGTATCTTGTGTGGACACTTTAGCGGCCAGGCGCCATTTTAGCAGACCCTACCATCCAAAGCAACTACCGCTAAAGCGAGTGCTTGACCACTTTAATGGTTGCCACTTTAGCAATAGGGGACCACTTTAGCGGCCTACCTTTTTTGAACTGGACTGCTTTAGCGGTCAATCTGTGCTTAAGTGGCCATTTGACCAATTTAGCGGTCAGCGCTGGGAGGATATAAACATTCTCCATCTCAATTGTTCTTTCATTTTCAAGACTTTGAGCTTTGGTAAAGAGATTTTGGGACAAGTTATTCCATTTTTGAGCTTGGGTAAGCTCAAAATCTTTATTTTAATTATTTTACTTAGAATATAGTCATTTAAACTCATTAATTGCGATTTCAAAAGTGATTTGGGGATTTTGTTTGGAAGGCCTAAAATTATTTTTCTTCAATTTAAACCCCATTTTAATCTGCTTTTACTTGGGTTTTCTCCGATGGATTTCTTTAATCATGGGTAAGTTGTTTATAAACAAAAATTCTGATTTTACCCTTTTTTTCTAAAACCCATTGTGGATATCCATTTTGACCTTGACTTAAAAATAAGCAATATGGGTATCGTTGGCTCTCTTTTTGTAATGTCCCAAATCTGGTACCCGGAATGCTACACGGTGCCCATGACTTCGAAGGACCACAAGTTAACCCATGACTGATATCTGTAAACTAAGCACTGAATAATAATAATAATAATAATAATAATAATATTGTAAATGCGGAAACATGAACTGAAAAGCCATAAGGTTCACTACTAGTACATAAATAAAAAATACGTTATAACAATACCAAAACAACTGATATAATTGTCAGAACATACTATAGTCTGAAAGCCTCTAAACTGACTGAATAAGGAGTTGATGGGACATATCCCCAACAACTCTAACTACTGAAATAAACTAAAAACTGAAATAGTAATGTGATCATTATTTCCTCAAAGGATGAGGACTCACTATTAACTCTGATCTCTGAACTGAGATGCTACTGGTTCTCTGGAGCTCGTGCTTCTAAACCTATAGTATAAGACACTATAGTGTAAATGCATTAGTACTTTGAATGTACTGGTATGCAAGTAAGGTAGGAAGAATGCAATAGGTTCATATGTATGAACAATACTAACTTACTGACAAACATGAACACGAGAATACATGCATGCATACGTAACTGTAACTGACATCGTGATAGGACTGAATACTAAGTTTTGACTACTGAGTTTACTAACAACATAGAATTACTGATATCTGAGGGACTGATACTATGTTACTGATACATGAATAACTATTTTTGACAGCTCTGATTATAAAAAACTGGTCTGGTTGAATATGGTCTAACAGTCCTGAAGTTGAATACTGATAGCATAAGTTCTGATAACTAATATACTGATAACATGAGTGACTGTATCTGACAGTCCTAAATTTAATGGAACTAGCTGAGTTCTGTACTATATCTGAGTAACTGAACCTGAGATCAGTCTTATCTGGTAGGTGATCTCTAAATTTGATGATACCGTTACTGATTGACCATATTTGAAATCAGTCCTATCTAATGGGTAATCCCAGAGTCTATTTATAATGATAAGGAGTGACTATATCTAACAGTCCTAAATCTATAATACTGAGCTGGATTGATTATATCTAACAGTCCTGATTCTATAACTAAAACTGTGGGATGTATTCATCTAACCAACATACCCCATACTAAGCTAACTGGGGTCCAACCTATAACCACAGCTAGAAGGGTGTCAGTACCATGCCACTGGTAAAGATAATTGTTGTGGAGTCAGTCCTAATCTAGCAGGTGACCCCTGGGATTAGTCCTATACATTTAAATTCTCTAACGGGTGATCCCTGAGTATATCAGCCCTATCTAATAGGTGACATCTCGTACCTATGCTGGCTACATAGTTCTAGAACTTAGGGATTACTTCTAGGGATCTCAATCCTATCTAGCGGGTGAGTTCCCATCCTTAGGCTCACTCGGTACTGAATCCTACTCCCATCTGAAAGACACTGAAGTGATTAATTGAGCTGAACTGATTAACCGAACTGAACTAATTAGCTGAACTGAACTGATAATAGTGATATTGTTTAGTTGAGCTAAACTAAATTTACTGAGTTCTGTTGACTGATGAAATGTATAGATTTTTTAGGACTGACTGAGAATACTGAAGTTACTGAGATTTACTGGGAATACTAAGGTTACTGAGATTACTGAGTACTGAGATCACTGAGATTACTGAACTATTGAAATTACTGAGATTTTTAAGATTTCCTGAGTCACATGATTGACTGAGTTCTGTGGATCATACCTTGAATGAGGAGATCGTGAAAACATGACATGTATCTAGGCACACAACTATATGTTTGGGTACAAGTACCCTCAGGACTCAAGAAAAAACTGACATGGCATGGCTTACTTGAACACATGACCAACAACACAATTCATAATTCATATATTTAAGCACTTCATCTAACATGTGATATGCATAAGCTTGTAAAAACATAGGGATTTTATGATATCATACTAGTTGGGCATTGTTCCTTCATCTAGGTATTTAATCATACACATGATAGGCATAGCACATGTAGACAACTTTAGACAACAATCAAATATCATGATTCATATCTAATTTCATCATCCTAGGGTTTATTTATAGGTTCACATGAATATACATCTATACAAATCAATTTCATATAAAATTGATCATCCAATGTGGATTTGAATTCAATTGATCATTCTCAATATAAACAAAACAAGCCCAATATGAAATTCATAAAGAAATCCATAAACTTAAACTTAGAAAAGAGATTCTTGGGCTTCATGGACGAAAGGAGTCCATGAATGAACACTACGCATACCTTATCTTGTGATTCTATGAAGATTGATGAAGAGATTCTTGAAATTTGATGGTGAATTCTCTTGGAATTGAAACTTCTATGAAAACCCTAGGGCTTGTTCTTGAGAGTTTTTGAAAGTAATTGAGTATAAGTTGCTGAATTATGGACAAATCTCGTGTTGTAAGGCTTATATAGGATGAGAAATTGACCTTTTTAACCCTTGGACACATATTTAATTTTTGAGAATATTTCCTGATTTTCATCCTTGGCATGACGCGCCACCATCGGCCAAGTCACTAGAAAGTGACAAATAGGAAATTTCACGGTGGCGCAATGTGGAGCTATCGCGTTGCCACCTTGTCTGCAACCTGGAATTTTGACTCGATGTGCCACTATCGTGGAGCAACACTATAAATTGACAATTGAAATTTGAGCTATCTCCGCGATGCGTTGAAGGCTCAGGTGATACACTATCTCACTAAAAATGCTCTAACTCTTCACCCGAATGTCGGATTTGGAAGAATTTGATATCGATGGAAAGCTTATTGAATTTTCCATATGAAAAAAAAGGTATAATCTTGAAAATAACACATGTAAAAAAGTGTATTGATCTTTAAAATAAAGTTTCTAACATTTTTAGGAAACTTTTCAAGATAGGAAAAATACGGGGTATTACACCTTTAATGCGTAGATTTTATATTTTTATGTTTTAGTTGGTTTCAAGGTTGTTTAAGAGGGGGAATATCCACATTGAAAGGATTTAGGCTTGGATTTTATCGTCATGAGGTAGGTTATGTCTTAGCTTCTTTACACTAGGATATATAGTTAATATATACATAAATGCATGCTATGGGCATGGGTAATAATCACAGAAATTGATTTTCAATTATATTATGATTATTTTGTGCCTATGTGTGGGATTATATTATTGTTGAAGGTGGCTTGAGGTGATATTTACTCTGTGTGTCCTGTGTGGGGCGTTGTATGATTTTATCATCCTTGTGTATACATTGTGTTTCCTTCTTCATGATAAAAATTCTCAAATTTTGATATAATGTGATATTATTGATATCCTACTTGTATTTTCACTTTAGATGGTACATCGCTTATATGAGATCATGGATGGATGACATATTGAGTCGATTCTAAGCTCATGTGTACATGTATTGAACGGATTTTGAGATCTTTATACTAGTTTATTTATGAGCATTACATCCTCATTTTATACATATATTCATCAGATATTGATACTATTATGGAAACAGTAATTTTGACAGAAATGAGACAATTTTTAAAATGCCTTATTTTAGCCCAGAAGTTAGAGGGGAGATTTGGATGTTGAGATTGGTATTGATTATTGAGAAAGTATATAGATTGCTAACCCCCATGGGTACTACTTAGAATTGTTGATGCTCGGTAGGTGTATACAAAAGTTATTCAATAACCTTAGTTATATCACATCATCATTATCATCATTATTGCATTCCATACATTATGCATATTTAATGTTGTGCTTTTGTATTTGATTTGATGCATATCTATTTTGCATTTCTTTTACATACTTGTATCTTGTCTGTGTGATATATATAGAAATGTTAGTGAAGATAGTATGAGCTATCATTTGGGATATTTTTGATTGCAGGTGACGTGCTCATAGTATGTATTTTTGTGTGTTATTTTCTTCTTTACTCAGTCGTCCTATGATACCTACAGAGTACAAGTGGACCATACTCATCCGTACTATGCCCTTTTGTTGCAGACTAAGGTATGAGTGTGTCGCATGGAAACTGAGTTCGTGAGGTTGAGTATTGATATATTTAAGGTAGTGTCCGCTCTATACTTTCAGAGTTGACCTGAGACCTTCTCCTATCTATATGATATCCTTATCTTGTATTCAGACACAGAGTTATAGTTCTTGGATTTTAGTTGTATATTTTGTTTGGAGTTGTATTTAGGTTGTTCTTACTCTGTGACATTAGGTTTTGAGATAGTTTATGGTATTTTGTTATTATTTAGACTTTCGCTATAATTATAAATACATGGTTCACTTCACTCTAGAAGTCTCACCTTGGGATGTGTATTATGTTTTCTTATTACATATCCATTTAGGTAATTGGCTTACTTTTATACTCTTAGCCGCGATGAGTTCCATCATGACTTTATTTTTTGGATCGAGATATTCTGATGGTCTGTTCGAAGTTTAAAACATGCAAAAATCAAAAAATTATTGATATCTGGTTCATGAGGCTCCTTCTCCGTGAATGCTGGCCCCTAGCTAAAAATGTGAAGAAGCAAAAAATTTCCCAAATCGCGATCTCGAAAGGGGTGGCCGCAATAACAAAGAGTTATCAAGATCGGGTTGGATATTTTACTTCATCGTGAATGTGATTAAGCAGTCGCTGATATGATATGTCCAAGAAGTCATCCTTCACAAATGTGAGAGGCTAACTTGGATTTCAAAGTCAAATTAAATGTCTTGGTCTATATTAAACATCGCAAACACGAAAGGTTGACCGCATTCGCGACGTACTATTTACTAAATAAAATAAATACCTTATTTTTGTAATTTTCATGATTTTTGGACCTTGGAGCTTTAGGAAAGGGCAATGTTTAGGCTTTTCTTCACCATTTGAGATTAGGTAATCTCCAAACTCTTATTCCCATTAATTCCTATTGATTTTATCTTCAAAATAGCTTCAAGACCTTGATTTCAAATTAGATTTTTTGAGAATATTTTTGGTAAACTTTTAAAATGTGTTTTCATTAATTTCAATTCATTTTTGCATGGGTTTTTAGTTGTACTCTCCTTTTGACTTAGGGAGCATGTTTCTATAATAAAATTATGGTTTTACCTCTTTTTGTTTTTGAACTTATTTTTCAGACTAATGTTGGACCCAATCTAAATATAGCTAATAAGGGTATCATTAGCTTTCTTTTGACATATAGATTATGTTTTTGATAGTTTTAGCTTATGTCAACGCCTTTTGTGAAAGAAAAGCTCAGTGTTGAAGGCTTAGGCTTGGATTTTTGGCTTTTCTAGGTAGGTTGTGGCTTAACTTTCTCCAAACTTGGTTTGGTAGTTAATTTTTCTCTTAAACAATGCTATGAGTTAGGGAATTGAGTCGACTAGCATTTCAAAAATATAATTATTATGTGCTTGTGTGGGGGCTTATTTGAATATTATTGTTTCCTTAAGAGAATATAATTATGGCTATGCTCGAGTAGGGGCTTTATTTGACATTGTACACCTTATTTGTGCATTAATTGTCATTATTATTATTGTGTTGCCCTTGCTGGGGCTTAGATAGATATTATAGGCCTTTCAGAACACTATTTGCCTTTATCATGATAGTAATACCCAAAAAGGGGGTTTTGAGTTGATATTATTTATGTTTACATAACTATTCACTTTAGTGGTGTCAAGGAGGACTCAAACCATGTCTATTATCATATTGAGGAGATTTGAGTCTTTTATAACATTATTAAATTGATCCATTATCATCATATTTACATGGTTATGAGCATTCATCCTGATCTTATTTATTCATATTCATGAAAATTTGTATTATTAAGAAATACTTTATAAAACCCTTGATCCATGAGCATTAACTCAAGAGGTAATGAACATTAGCCAAAGAGGTAACTAAGACATACTTTATATAGTTGCAAACTGTAATACCCTTAGAGTTCATGCAGGACCGTTGGGGGGGGGGGGTTTGTATGTGTTTAGGGTTATAAAATGAGATCATTCGACCCTTATGGAGGTTGTAAAATATTTGGGGTCAAAAAAAGATGTTATTGACTAAAAAAAGGCAGAGCATCGCACATGAGGACCTCAAATGTAGGCTTTGCATTGTAGAGCACTTTAGAATTAGCCACTAGATAGCCTACACTATGGGTGGGGAGGTGCACAAGCTAACCCTATATGTTGGGAGGCGCAGAGGACAACCTCCTACTGTGTGTTGGGGTGTGTAGTGCACTGCTGCTCCTATAGTTTTCTCTACTTTTCTTTGAAAAGTTAAAGGTAAGTTCATCCTTTCACCCCACATAACTCCCCCAACAAATTTTTTATCACCCAAAATTGTACCATTTTATTCTGAATCATATCAAAACATAAACCTTCTTCTCTCCAAAATTCAAGAACACAAGAAAAGGGGTTTTCAATTCCTAAGCCCTTAGTGCTCCAATACTCAAGTTTTCTCCAAGAATTCTTCAATTTCAGATATAGGGGGTCTCCTCAATGGGTTCCGTTCACCCATTGAGTCCCTAAGTGAACTCAATTTCCTTAATTAATCCTAGTTTTTAGAGCTGGGGCTTCATGAAAATTATGGGTTTGATCTATTTGAAAATCTTAGCAAGAATAGTCCTTGAATTCATATTTCCCTTGAAGATTCATTATTATCATGGAGTTATCATAGTGAACCCCCATTATATTTATCAATTCATGAGTTTAGGATTGTTTTTATGAAAATTGATGTCGTATTCATATCCTATATATTATCATGAGTAGTTGTATTATTTTGAGATGACAGGTTATGAACACTTGATGACCTAGGTTCTTATGCATTGATAACTGGATAAATATTCTTTTAGTGTCACTTGTTTTAGGATGATTTTAGATAAAGTGTATTTATTCAGTCTTAGAATTCGATATTTATGAGCTTACCAATCATTCAAATATAAAAAGTTAGTAGTACTTTGCACCGAGTAGATATAGGAAAGAAGGCTCTTTCATTAATTAGGTTGATACTTTTAGTAGAAGTCCCTAAGTCCCGAAACTAGGTTTCCATCATAGGTTTTGAAGGGTCTTCTGCACCATAGGTTGACATCTTAGCCTTTTGGATATCAGATCAGTGGATCTATGCCATCCAGCGTTTGTACCCTTTGCAAGGTACTGAACACCCATCTAATAAAGATTACTAGTTGGGACTTGTCTTGCTCAAATAGGGTATGTCGATTACTAGTAGCTCTCACAACTCAGTCTCAATTATTGCCTACCCTTATATACAGTTTATTTAGATATTATTGTTAGTTACAAGTGGTATTTACTTGGTCACTGCATTAGTTACATTCATTAATTTTCATGCTCAGTTTATCCTTTCATGGTCATTTTATTCAGTTTCATATAGCCTAATGCATTCGTCATATGTTCAATACATTTAAAGTATTGACCACACTTTTTTTTCCTTATTTTACCATAATATAGGTTCAAATGTACAACATCCAAACTATGTTTAGCCCAATTTTGTAGCATTTTAGCAACAGAGCTTGGTGAGTCCTCATTATTTGAGGGCTAGTTTAGTATATTTATTTTATATTCTCTATAATTTTAGATAGCTAGAGTTAGTTATGTGCTTGTCCCAGTAACTCATCTTAGTAGAGACTGTCAGATAGATAGACCCATGTTTTCAGCTTTTGGTTGTCTTGGATTTTTTCTGTGTTAGTTTAGTATTGGTTTTCAATTAGTTATTATCAGATGATTTAGACTTTCAATTTTTGGTCAGCATTAGTCAGTTGTTATAATATCTTTGTGTCATGCCAACCATTGGTTAGCTTGGTGTTACTCATGACTCAAAATATCATGTTACAACTATAAGGTAGTCTTATGTCATTATAAACTTGGTATCAGACCTTCAGGTTTAAAGTGTACTAGGTTGTTCGAAATTCATGCTAAGTAGTCTTATTCATGGGTGTAAAACGTGCCTCACTTATGAATAAATGGCTATGAAACATTTTCGGAAAATTTGACTTCTTTCAGTTCATGTCATGAAATAAAGTATGAACGTCATTTAACTTTGTTCTAACTCGCACTCTATGCATTTATAAAAAATACCTCCCAAAAGAGCTAACAAGAGGCGAAATTGAAACAAAAATAAAAATAAGTCCTAGTAAGCACCACCAGCTCCAGCAAACCCTTTAAAGGGACATGTCTCCCACATTGAGTACAGGGAGGCCTTTTATATGCTAGCTCGGTCCAAGACTATTCAAGTAAATCAATAGGTTGTTGAATTTGTTAACTTGAATGGTGGTACAATATCATCCCAAGTTCGGGATTTCACTCGAATGAATCCTCCCGAGTTTCATAGTTTTAAGTTTGAGGAGGATCCACAGGAGTTTCTAGATTATATTCACAAGATTTCTAAGATCATAGTTGTCACTTCAGTTGAGAGTGCAAATTTGGCTACTTCTCAATTGAAAGAAGAGGCTCAAATTTGGGGCAAGTAGTAGAAGGAAGAGAGGGGGCAGAGTCAGGTCCAGTGGAGTGGAATGAGTTTGTAGTTTCTTTTCATGATAGTTTTTTTCCACTAGAGTTAAGGGAATCCAAGGTTCAAGAATTCATTAATCTAAGGTAGGGTAACATGACTACGAAAGAGTGTTCTCTTAGTTTACGCGACATTCAAATTATGCATCATTGATGGTGGTCAATTCTAGGGCCCACATAAATAATTTTATATCAGGTGTTTTTGAAGATGTGGTTAACGAGTGGAAAACTGCTGTGATGGTCAAGGAGATGGACATCTCTAGGTTGATGTCTCATACTCAATAGATTGACGAGGTGAAGAACAAGGGGATAGAGAAGGTGTCACAACCCGAGACTACCCTCTAGTTGGAACTTTTTGAGCAACTGATTTAATATATTAAATAGCTAGTTCTGTTGTGTGGAAACGTAATCATAATGAAATCTAAGTAAGTATGTAACAAATAAAAATTTATAATTTGATAAAACTGAGGAAAGAACTCAAATTACATGACTGACTCTGACTAACATCTATAAACCCTCTACTATACTGACTATAGATAGCTGAGATATGCCTCCAACTACCACTAATCAATACATATGAAAAATAAGAATATATTACATGAACAACATCTGACTAGAGTCCCCGAAATAGAAGAACTAAGCACATACTAGTTGGAAGCTGCGACTATCTGATCATGATGTGTGGGCTACAACTAGTTCCTACATTATGAGACAATGTAGCACATAGACATATATGTGGATCAGTACTACTGGAATATACTGAGTAAGTGGGGTGAATGCAATAAGTAAGATGGATTTCATACGTAATCTTAAAACATGTATGCTAAGTGCAAGTCGACTCACCAAAAGACTGAAATAAACTAAAAGTTGAAATATCTTAAAACATGATTAACAACCAAAATCTGATAAGCTAGTAAATCACTACAATTAGTTTCTAAAAATCTTTACTATAGTAGGATAAGTAGAACTAAAGTGGGAATATGGTAAAACGGGAGTACTGTATGTAAATCTTATGTAAAACTTAACATGCTGTAAAAAAATTATACCGAGAATCATGTATGGATACTGACCATGAAAAACTAAATTGTCATTACTCTAAATAACTAGACTAAAACTGTGGGATACTGTGCATATAAGGTAAAGACTAACTAACAAAATGAGATAACTGAGCATGAATGCATGAAAACTGAAATATCTGAGAATGCAAGGCCAAGCATAAATCTGTAATATAAAATAAGTTTGAAATTTGAAAGACTATAAACTATGTAACTGAATAACTAAAAGTGTGTACACTTGGAAAAGCAAACCTAAACTAAGAATACACAAAATATTGTACTAACACCTTGGGAGATATCATATAATCGAAATAAACCATGTAAGCTATCATGGAGTCCAACGTCTGACCCATATTGGGGAAGGTTGTTCTATCCATACCATTGGAGTAGAACCTAAATTGGTATAATCACTAAACTGAGCCCATATAGGGAAAGGGAAAACACTCTCTGGAAAGGCCCCTAAACCTATGGTGGCGCATAGTTTTTGGGCAAGTAGGATGCGCTGAACCCATATTTCTCACTTTGTGCTAAATCATACTCCCAACTGAAAGACACCAAATTACTAACTGTTACATGCACTGATAACTGTCATGGTATTCTGGAAATAATAGTGAATGCATAATCTTGAAAAAATTGTGAACATGTGAACGGATATATTTAACATGAAATAAATACTGGGGAGTTCATTATAAAAATGATGATCTGAACATGGTGATAAAATTACAATTCTAACTAACTTGTTACTTGAAAATGTAATCATGTAAAACCACATATGTATCGGGTCTTTATAACCCACCATCACTGAATGAGTATATAATATGATATCAAACTTGAAACACTATAATAAGTGATTATGGTTTAAAGACCTAAAAGCATAGACATTTCATCAAACACTTAGGAATCATGGACTTGAACATGGGAATATGTTAAACATGGGAAATCAACATGATTACATGACTAAGATCATAACTTGACATTATAACATGAAATTCATTTGAATATGACATGGGATATTGAAACTTCAAACATTAGATAACCTAACTTTTCATGGAATCATACTTGGAAATGAATTGAGTCAAATTACTAAGGAGAAACACAATTTAAATACATCTTAAAAGTATACGACTTTATAATAATGGAAAAACTCATACTTTAAATCAAATAATGGTTTTTGGGCTCCATGGGTGAAAAGGGACCCATGGATGAACTTCCATATACCTTAATTAGATAAATTCTTGAAGAAATCTTGCAATTAAAGCTTGAATCCTTGATGAAAAACCTGAATTTAGAGCTTGGGTACTTGAATTCTTGGAGAGAAATTTGAATCTTTCATTCTTGGGAAGGTAAGGGTTTTTATGTGAATTATTGTGAGGAAGATAGGCAAATAATGTCCCTTTTTAAGTGATAAATCATATTTGGATGGATGGGGTTGAGGGGAAGGAACTAAAATACCCCTTGGCCTCTTTTTCCCATGGAAATCACCATCAAGGAATGACCCCTATTCGGGTTGACTAGCCATCGTGATATGACCCCTGGTCAGGTTGAATAGCTATAGCGTCATGGGGCTATCGCGATCCCTTACTGCCTCTCACAAAGAAGGTTATAGCTTTTCACTCGGGTATCGGATTAAGGCAAAATGGATACAGTTGGAAAGATAACTCAATTATCTACAATTTTGTGGGTCTTGAGATTAAAAAATCTACATATATCAAAAGTTAGACACGTTCATAGTAGTCCCTTGTAAAATCGAATATCACATTTTTGACGAATCAAAGGCTCTTGGCTCAACTTTGCTCTAAGTGATTTCTATGAACATTTTTCACTTCGAAGGCACTTAACACACTAGGATAAAGATCATGGCACATGTATTCAAAAGTAAATCATTCGATTACAGTTAACACCCGTAAGAACGACGCTTCAAAGTCTAGCCCAAAAAATGTGGGGTGTTACAAATGGAGAATAAGATATCCAAAACTAATAGTTTTAGTAGGAGTTTGGCCATGATAACTTTTTCACTTTTTTTCCAAAAAATTATTTCAAATAAAGTGAAAATAGTAGTGTTTGTCCCTAAGAATTATTTCACGTTAGTAAAAATTATTTTTGGAAAATGAAAACAAGTAAAATTTGTTTTCCCTTTTTCACTCCTATTTCTCATATATTTAAAAAAACTCCAATTTATATTCATGGACAAACAGAAAAACAAGTCCAACTTCAACTCCAAGTCCAACTCCAACTCTGAAAATTATTATTTTCATGGCTAAATAGGGCCTTAAATTTTCTAAGCAGAGGCCATATGGTGGCACTCATTCTTATTTTTTTCAGAAGTCTTTAGCCCAGCTCTATCTTCTGCTAGTGCTTTAATATCTAAGTTCAGACAAGAGTATTAGGATAGAGCTGATACATGAACTAACTATAGAATCAAAAACTACAACTAAGATATGAATATGACGATAATGATAGAATGGAAAGGTAGTAAGATAGACTCAATGAAAGGAATTAAAAGCAAATAAAGGGTGTATCAAACACTAAACCCTCAATCAATATACCAAACAAAGCACCTAAATCGTATGTAGACCTCATGGGAATCGATTCCCAAGAAACCCACACTTGACTCACACTCTTATAAGTGTTCATATTCATAATTCATCAACAAACTGCTTACTAAAATGAACAAAAGTCCTATTTATAGTCTAGGATAAGTTATTACATCATATTGGCCCAAAAGTGACACATTTAGGAAAGACAAACACATAGAAGCCCATTAGGCATATGCTTAAGCATATGGGGCACACATGGGGTGCATCCCAAGGGTATAGTGGGTTGTTTTAACCTGCTCTAGTAGATCAAGAGTGAGTTGGCCTCACCTCTAATATTGGGTGTATTTATACGCCTAAGCACCATAATTTATCCATGTTTTAGCTAAGTTTAGTGAACAAAATTCCTAGTTTCTTATGTTTTTACTCTACTTCTATGTAATTGAGCTAACTGATGTGATTAGTATGATTTTAGGTATTAATGAGGAAGATGAAGACATAATGGGATTATGGAATGCGGATGGCATATGATACAAGAAAGAGTACCAGTCTGGACCAAATGTGGAACCTAAAAACTATGTCTAAGACTAATTTGTCATTTATAATTAGTTCAGGGACTTAGAAGGCAATTATAAGAGAAGAGATTATTAAAAGACTTAATGCTGAATTTTTATTCATTATTGAATTATTTTGTATTATTTTGAGAGAGGAGAGAGGTAGCTTACACCAAGGGAGAAGCGTTATTCATCTTTTCCACCAAGATCTTCTTCTAGTTTTTGGTATGATGAATATTTCTATTGTGATTTCCATTTTACCCATGAGTAGCTAACTTTATTAGTTAGGGTTATTGAAGCATTGTAGCATACAATATATCACTTGGGGTTTAGAATTTCTTATGTATTGATTTGTTTATATCATACTCTCTTCGCTTATCTCGCGGTTACAAGCATAGAGGATATGCCTTAAAATACAACTTATTCGAAAGAAAGGTTGATGTTTGGAAAAGAGAGTAGTGATAAGAAAATAAGATCTCCAACCCCTATTTCATACGTTAATAACAGGATTAACTACTTGGAGATTTCGTATTGTTTTTGGTAAATGCTTTTGATTCGAGAGAATTAAAGTGAATTAGTCCTTGATGGTTGAGAAACACTAGGATTATGTTATTAAATACAATATGTTTCTCTGTAAGAACGATACATGTATGAATTCGTAAAGCCCATAGTTAGAAAGTATTGAAAACTACAAGGTGGACATAACCCTAGCTTGCTATTTCTCTAAATTTGAATACTACTACACATATTTTATCTTGTTAAAATAAACCATTAATTTGTGAACTGGATCAAATCCCCCTATTTATTTTATGGAAATGAACGATTAAAAGTCAACTAATCTGCATACAACTTAATTAGCACCATATTCCCTGTGGGATTCGATCCCAACCTAGTTGGGTTATATGTTTGACAATGACTACTTACTATCTCATAAGAGAGGTGTAATTTGGACGTATCAAATTTTGGCACCGTTGCTGGGGAATACGATTGTCAATTGAGTTTATGTGTGTTAATTAACTGTTATTCAAGTTTCTTTATTTTACTTTTTTGTCGTTTTTGTTCATTACAGGCTCATTGTTGTTTATGCCATGAACCAAAAGTTCAGGAGAACCATTATTACCTTTTAATCTCGAACCTCATCTCATTGAAAGAATGGCTAACCAAGAGGAAGCTAAAAGATTAACCGCTTTGGCTAATGCTTAATTAAATAAACAAAATATAGATAACCCAGGTCAATTACCTAATCTAGATAAAGAGGACCTGAGAGATAATTATTTAATTGACCCAGCTAATAGGAGGCGTGCTGTAGGGGTAGTTGCACCAGTAAATCAAAATTATCCATTCAGAGGAAGACTAGAACACCAAGCTGCACAATTTGATGTTGAAAATAATGAGGATGATTTGGATTGAACTGGATCTATAGGGGAAATCATTCTACCACCACTAGCTCCTGGGGTAAAAGTCAACATCACCAGTACTATGGTCCAACTATTGAATCTGAAGGACTCTTTGGTGGATTACTTGGTGATGATCTAAATCTACATTTGGTGAATTTCATCAGTATTTATAAGTTATTTGATAATCCTAGAGTGGGAAAAAGTGCTATTCGTTTAAGATTATTCCCACTGTCTCTGTCTGGAGAGGCAACTATGTGATTGAATGAGATGACTCCTGATTCTATAACAAACTGGAGGCAATTGAAAGGAGCTTTCCTAAAACGGTTCTTTCCGCCCTCCAGAATGTTACAGTCAAAGAATGAGATCAGAAACTTTAGGCAATTGACTAAAGAATCTTTGCATGAGACTTTGTCGAGATTTAAAAAGAAGTTGACTCAATGCCCAAGGCACAAGATGACTGATGAACACTTGATGGAAATATTCTACAGAGCTTTGAACTCGCTTATAAATCCAATAGTGGATAAAGATGCAGGAGGAGCTTTTATGAAGCTCACCTTTATTGAGGTTGTGGACATGTTAGAAAGGATGACTAAGACAAGTAAAGCTTGGCACACTAGAGATTCTGTGGTAGCAAGCAATATTGGGTCTAGTGTAATATCAGCAGAGCAGTATAGGATAGATCGGGATATGGCTCACATAAAAACCCAAGATGGATCTGCTCATGAAACATTTTCTGTTCGGGAAAATACAAAAGGTAAAAGTTGTGGGGTCCCACAATAAGAGTTAAGTCAAACACTGAGGAAGAGGCTAACTATTTGTATAACCAGGGGATTTCCAAACCAATGGTCAAGAAAACCAATGTTGGAACCAACAAGGAGATTGGAATAATAAAAGTGACAGAAGTGGACTATATGTACCTCCTGGAAGCCGTGATATGCTACCACCATATTAGGAAAAATGTCCATGGAGGACATGATGGAGAAACTATTAAAGAGAGTTAAGGCGATAAATTCTGGGGTGACTACTATGAAGAGTGACATATCTTCCATGAGTCAACTAGTAAATTCGCACTCAATCTCTATTAAACAACTGGAATAGCAGATGAGACAATTATCTCTAGTATTCAACCAAAGACATAATGGGACTCTATCAAGTGATACAGTTCAGAATCTGAACACTGATGGATCCTGTATGTCCATTACTACTAGGAATGGTAAGATATTATCTAGTCCAGGATTGGGAGCATCCTCTCATACTGATGTAGTCGAAATGGATTGGGAGATGGTTGATGAATCTTCAGTGTTACCTGTGGAGTTGGGAAGATCAAAAAAGAAGAGTGCAAAAGTGGAACAACCACCTAAGCCGAAGCATGTTAATGAGGTGGAGAAAGACATAAGAAATGAGGTAAAAGTTTCTCCAACTAAAATTCCAAGGCCACCATCACCATTTCCACAATGATTAAAGAAGAAATAAGATGATGGCAAGTTTAGCAAATTCATGGCTATGTTGAAGCAATTGACAGTGAGTGTGCCCTTAGTTGAAGCACTGGAACA
Source organism: Capsicum baccatum var. pendulum (assembly GCA_030864225.1). Lineage (NCBI taxonomy): Eukaryota > Viridiplantae > Streptophyta > Magnoliopsida > Solanales > Solanaceae > Capsicum > Capsicum baccatum. The sequence continues at coordinate 186,617,219 of CM061557.1, forward strand.
AATGCCTAGATATGCTAAGTTTATGAAATACCTGTTGATGAACAAAAGTACTGTGAGATCTGAAATGGTAGACAATCTTCATTATTGTAGTGCTATTTCTACAAGATCTATTGTCCAGAAGAAAGCTGATTCAGGAGCATTTACTGTTCCATGTACGATTGGATTGCTAAAGATTGAAAAGGCCCTTTATGATATTAGGGAAAGTATAAATCTTATACCATTGATAGTTTTTAAGAAACTAGGTTTGGGAGAGACTACGCCCACTAATATGAGGCTTCTAATGGTGGATAGATCGGTTAAAAACCAATTGGGATTCTAAATGATGTACTTGTAAAAGTTATAAATTTTTATATTTCCTGCCCACTTTGTAATTCTTGATTGCGAAGTGGACTTTGAATTTCCCATAATTTTGGGTAGTCCATTCTTAGCAACTGGGAGAGTGTTAGTTGACATGGAGCTGAATGAGCTGAAATTTAGGCTTACTGAAAAAAAGTTAGTTTTGAAGTATGTAGGTCTATAAAACAACAAAAGGAGATGAGTGTCTTCTTGATTTTTGATGTATTCTATGAAGTTGAGTGATATGTACCAGTTAAGGATAGGTATGTTGTAGGGACCATAGCTGGTTTGGTTGAACTTGCAAGAAAGGATGTGAGTGACTTCAATGTTGTTGGACTAGGAATGAAGCATTTTATTAATCTAGTAAATGAGGTACAAATGATATCATCGATGTATCTTGACGAAGTCTGAGTAGTCAAGATAATCGAGTCGTACCGCGATGTTAAATTAGGTGTTGTATAGGATGCAACCCATGATTTTATTTTTATTTTATCATGTTAAACAAAAATACAAAAATAAGAGTCTAGCCATGACCGAAACTATGGTGCTTGGTGGGAGGCAACCCATCCTTATAATCATTTTTGTTGTTTTAGATTAAATGTAGATGCATGAAGTACTAAGGAGGAGATTAGTACCAAATTTGGTTTGAAATTGAGCCATGTCAATGGTGGTAAGTTTAGGAGTAATGGGAACATTGCAGGTAAGTTGAAGTGGTCAAATATGTAAGGCTTAAGTATGATTCATGGTAGAGTCATGCCCCAATTTATGTTAATCCGACCCAAAAAGTTTCATGGTGCGACTTTATTTTGTGACTTTCAATGAGGTCGGTGGTGGTATCGTAGGGAAGTCATTTTAGAAGGGTCTTGGTACTTCTGCACCAATTTTGGAAAACTTCTGCACCTATAGGTTAATTTGTCTCTTACATTAAGGCCAGAAAAATAATTTTCAAAGAGTGTATCTAGCATCTTATTTGGATTCAAAATTCAGAGTCTAAGACCCTAAATCTTCTATCAATCCTAGTGGTTAAAGAGTTTCTATAAGTGTTTACCAAAGATTTTCCTGGAGTTCCTCCCCAATAAGAAATTGACTTTAGAATAGATTTCCTTCCATATACCCAGCCTATTTCGATTCCACCTTACAGAATAACTCCATCCAAGCTTAAGGAGTTGAAGGAACAACTAAAAAACCTTCTATTAAAGGGTTTCATTAGACCCAACATCTATCCATTCGATGCTCCAGTTCTTTTTTTATGTAAGAGAGATTGTTCACTTAGAATGTACATTGATTATCATCAGTTGAACAAGGTAATAATCAAGAATAAGTACCCTATTTGTAGGATTGATGACGTGCTTATCCAACTTTATGGTGCCTATTATTTTCTTTAAAATAGACCTCAGATCCAGCTATTATCAGCTCAGAGTTAGAGAACATGATATTCTATAAATAGCCTTCAGAACTTAGTATGGTCACTTTAAATTTATAGTTATGTCTTTTGGACTAATGAATCCTCATGCATCTTTTACGGACTTGATGAACAGGCTATTTAAGCAGTACTTGTACTTATTCATCATTATTTCTATTGATGACATCCTTATTTATTATCAAAGTAAGGAAGAACATGCATACTATTTGAGGATTGTCGTGCAGACTCCCAACGACCACCAGTTATTTTCAAATTTTAGCAAATATGAATTCTAGTTGAAGGCATACAAGTTAATCATTAGAAGGCCAAAACATTTAGGACTTGACCTAGAACCATCTCTTTATCAAATATCAAGAGTTTCTTAGGTTAAGATGGTTACTACAGATGATTCATCAAAGGATTCTCATCTATTACCTCTCCTGTGTGTAGACTAACTCAGAATAAAGTCAAATTTTAGTGGTTTAATGCTTGCGAGGAGAGTCTTGGAGTTGAATACTCGACTCACCTCCAATTTAGTTTTGACTCTACCAAAGTGTTCATTTGGATTTATGGTTTATTATGATGCCTCAAACGTTGTCTTGGTTTTGTGTTGATACAACATGGTAAAGTTATAGTGTATGCCTCCAAATATCTCAAGCCTCATGAGAAGAATTACCCATCTCATGATCTAGAGTTGGAAATTATGTCAAAGATTTATAGGCATTATATCTACAAGGTTCATATATATGTGTTCACGGATCATAAGAGCCTCAGTATATGTTTATTTAGAAGTTCTAAACCTTTATCTGAGGAGATGACTAGAGCTGTTAAAGAATTGTAATATAAGTGTCTTATACCTTTTAGGTAAGTCCAATATAGTGACCGATGCTCTTAGTAGGTTTTCTATAAGAAGTGTAGCTAATGTGTAGGATGAGAAGAAAGAATTGGTGTGCGAGGTTCACACACTGACAAGATTGGGTAGTTTAGTTGGTTGACTCAACCAAAGGTGTTATCTTGGTTGGGAGTGGCTCAATATATTATTTAGTTGCTGAGGTGAAAGAAAAGTAAGATAGTGATCCTACTTTGCTTATGTTGAAGGAAACTATTTGAAGTTGATAAGTTGAAATTTCCTTTTAAGGGAGAGATGGTGTTCTTCGATGCCAGGGTAGACTTGTTTTCCAGATGTGGATGACTTAAGTTAGAGGATGATATAAAAAGTTCACAATTCTTGGTATTCTATTCACCTAGGAGCCACTAAGATATATCGTGACCTACGGGAAGTCTGTTGGTGGAATGTGATAAAGAAGTATATCATTGATTTTGTGGCCAAGATTCCAAATTACCAATAAGTTAAGATTGAGCACCAAAGTCCTGGTGGTAAGACCCATAATGTTTGTATCCCTAATTGGAAGTGTGAAATGGTGAATATGAACTTCATTATAGGGCTACCTCATACTCATCGATAGCATGATAATATTTGGGTTAGAGTTGACTGGATGACTAAGTAACATATTTCTTATTGATAATACTTCAGATTCAATTGAGGATTATGCCAGACTTTAACTTATATAGTTGGTGAAATTACATATAGTCCCTATGACAGTCATCTTAGATAGGGGCACTTATTTACTTCCCAATTTTGGAAGTCATTTTAGAAGGGTCTTGGTACCCAACTAAATCTCAGTATAGATTTTCATCCACAGATAGATGGTCACGAAGAGTGGACAATTCAAACCTTAGAGACATATTGAGAGCTTGTGTGATCAACTTAAAGGGTAGTTGGGATGATCACTTGTCTTTGATCAAATTTGCTTATAATAATAGTTATCATTCCAGTATTCAAATGGACCTATTTGAAGTATTTTATGGTAATACATGTAGCTCTCCTATTGGCTCATTTGTGGGAGCTGAAGCTACCTTGACAGGGCATAATTCGGTCCATGAGGCAATGGAAAATGTTCATCTTATTATAAAAAGCTTGAAAGCAACTCAGAGTTACCGAAAGTGTTATGCAGATATGAGAAGAGGATAGCTTGAGTTCATGATTTGTGATTTGGTTTACCTGAAGGTGCCACCCATGAAAAGGACTAAGAGATGTGGCTAAAGGGTGAAGCTCATACCCACCGCTATGCTGTTCTTTATAAGATATGGTGGCACATTGGCAATACAGCATACGAGTTAGACTTGCCTACAAACTTAGCATCAGTAAATCCTGCCTTTCATGTATCTCTATTAACGAAATGTGTCAAGACCTAAAAAACAAGGATCACGGTGGCACTTGTCGCAGCAAACCTTGACAAGTAAGCCTATCATCCAAACTGATATGGAAATGGAACCAACACCAACACCCAAGGTAAGGCTTCTAAAATGAAGCTGAACACACATATACAATAATGGCAAAACAAACCATAACAAGGATACCATAAATCTCCCAAATTCTAGTGTCATAGTGTAAGAACCATCTAAATACATCTCGATGTCAACATATATAATTGATAGTCCAAAAGGAAAATAATATGTCTCAAAATAGAAAAAGAAGATATAAACTAAACAAGAGGAGGTAGTAGATCAAATCTGGAAGCATAGACCAACTGCTACACTCGAAAATACTCCAAACACCGCTTGAATCAGCTATTTGCGACACACTCATATCTAGATCTATACAAAAAGGGGCTTCATAGGGGTAAGTACGGTCCACTTGTACTCAGTTAGGATCATAGGTTGATTGAGTAAAGTAGAAAATAAATCATATAAACTACAAACTATCGACACGTCACCTGCAATAAAAAAAATGTACCAAACGGTATCCCACAATGTGTCTACTTACAGTTCTACAATATAAGCATATACCAAAACACAAGTATAATAAAGATTCAGATAGATAGATATCAAATCATTAACATAAATACAATACAAAATGTGAAAAATGTATAAAGTGCAGTGAAGAAGAAGATGATGAAGATGATGATGATTCTGATGATGATGACGTGATACACATGGTTGTCGCACAATCTCCATATACACCTACCGAGTTGTGCTCTTGAGGTAGGAACGCATGGGGGTTCATCAACCCATATAGATTCGATATCTAATACCAATCCAATATCCAAACTCCTCGTCGACACATACATTGGCAAAGGTATTTTTTTAAAGATATCACATTTCTATCAGAAAAAGCCAATATTTCCAAGGTGGTACCAATGTTTCATGAATGTGTATGATATAATGATGTAATACTCATAACCAACCTGAATGAGAATTTCCAATCTAACCAATATACCAACTATGTGAGCCACAAATCCACCTCAATATGCCAATTATCAATGATCCAATATAGTCCATAAACCAATAGAGAAAGATATACAATAATATGTCATTTGATACCACACATATACCAACATAGACATTTTCTCTCCCAAGAAGAATATAGCCAATTACATAAATACCAGACCAATAACTTTAATATAAGACCCCCACAAGGTCACACATAGAATATAACATCCCAAAACCACTAAATAACAATAATATAGGCCCCACACGGGTACAAAATAATAATAAAGTCATTTTGAGGATTAGCTACTAAACCTATAATATGATTTTATAAATATTAACTAACCTAGTCCAGTTTGAAGAAAGTTAATCCATACCTACCTCAAAAGAAGAAACTCGGGTCCAAATCCTTCAACATGGAGCCTTCCCCTAACAACGGAATTAGAATCAACTAAAACATACAAATATAGAATCTACTCATTAAAAAAAAAAGAAATCCATATTGCCCATTTCTGGGTAGAGGTCAAAATGGACTCCCAAAATGGGTTATTTAAAAAAAGGGTAAAACCAGAATGTTAGTCTAAAAAATATATTACCCATGACTAAAGGAAGCCTTAGAAGAAAATCCAAGTAAAAATAGATTGAAATTGGGGTTTAGATCGAAGAATTACTAATAGGCCTACTAGTCCAAAAATCCCTACATTCCAATTTTGAAATCAAGTTATAACAAGATTTAAACGACAAGATAAAAGAAAACAATAAAATATGGATTTGGAAAGTTACCCAAGCTTGAAAATGTAAGAAATGGCCTAACAGACTCAAAAACCCTAAGCTCCAAGTCTCAAAAATGGTGAAACTTGAGGAAGGGGGTGTATATATACCAGGTGTTGCTAAAGCAGGACCTAGGCTACTTTAGCAGTTAACGTTATAGTGCCCAGGTGCCTCTGAAGGGGTACCCACACACTGACGCTAGGCTGCTTAAGCGGGCAAGTAGTACTAGCGGCAAGCGCTTTATAGCGGATAGCTTGTCATTAAAACGACATTTGCTAGCACTATATGGCTGCTAAAGGGACCAAAGGACCACTTTAGTGTCACACCAGCTGCAATGTATTAGTTGGAGACTTGAAAAATTCTATGTCTCTCGAACCACTCGGGATTCATCCAGAATCCAGTGAATGCAAATAAACTATGCTACCCTACCAAATTCGACGCTCCAGACTTAATGGTGATATCAAATTTTCAAAAAAATATTATTTTCACAAAATTGACCCCCAAAATCAAATTTCACAATTTTTCCACACCTAGGGTAGAAATGAGATACAAAAGTCGTTAAATCACACAAACCATGTTACTTACCTAAAATTAAATTCTAGATCTGTTAGCACAGTCCATCTTGCAATCTGACGCATAGAACAGTACATGTTGATCGATGTCAACTTCAAACCTTTTAACCACCAAAAACCCAACACTCAAACAAATCACATTGAATGCATTGGGAACCATGGCATTAATCCTCACATCCAAAAATACAATAAAGCAACCATGAAGAGGGGTAAAAGGGTCAAATTACCCAAAAATAAATATTTCAACAAAATCATCAAAAATCAACTCATTACATCATCCATCACTAAAGATCTAATTCATCCTTAAACTAAAGGCAAGGGAAGTACTTGAAAAAACAAAAAGCTGGGGATAACTACCATGCATATCAGACTCAACCTCCCAAGTAGCCTCATCTATAGGTTGGTGTCTCCACTAGATTCTTAACCACTGGAATATATCTAGAATGCAACCATCTAATATTCTCGGTAAGAATGGAGGTGGGCTTCTTAACAAAAGACAGTCTTCCATCTGACTAGACTGAATCCCACCGAATGACATGAGACTCATCCAGAATTTAACATCAAAACATGAAAACATAAATTATTAGGTCAACAACTGTTAAATTTAGGGGTAATGCTAACTCATAAGCCATATTCCCAATAGTTTAATAAATCTTAAAAGGTCCAATATACCTGGGGCTAAGCTAAGCTTGCCTCTCTTCCCAAACCTCATTGTACCCTTCATGGGTGATATAAGAAGGAAGACTTTATCGCTAAAACTAAATCTCAAGGAACTAAGTCTATGATTTGCATATCACTTCAGTCTACTCTGAGCCACTTGAAGTCTTTCCTGAATCACCCGAACCCTATCCAAAGACTCATAAAGCAAGTCCAAATCTTGAGGTCTAATCTTAAAGACCTCAAACCAACTACACCTATGATACAAAGCTTTGAAAAGAGCCATCTCAATACTGGAATGGTAGCTATTAATTATGCGCAAACTCCACCAAAGCTATATGTTGCTCCTACTAATCTCTAAAGTCCATTACACAAGTGTAGATCATATCCTCTTAAACTGAATAGTTTATTCCAACTAACCACATATCCTGTGCTAAAATATTTTGCTAAGATCAACTTGAGTACCTAACTCTTCCTAAAAATTCATCCAAAAGTGAAATTGAACACTTAATCTTGAGCTGATAGACACTAGATGCTATAAAGACAAACTATCTCATGAATATAGATACGGGCCAACCTCGCAACATTGATAGAAACTTGAATTAAAATATAATGACTAGCTTTGGTCAATCAATCTAGGATGACAAAAACACTATCAAAACCATGAGAGGTATGAGGCAACCCAATTATGAAGTACATATTATTCCATTGCTATTTCTACTTGGGAATGGGTAACCTCTTACACAAACTACCATACCTTAAATGCTCGATTTTCACCTGCCGAATATTGGCAATAAGCTACAAAATCTACTACATCCTTCCTTATACCACCCCATGAGTAAAGTATCTTAAATAACAATACATTACTGTCTTTTTTGTATGGATGGAATACCTGGAACAATGAGCCTCCTTCAAGATCAATGTGATCCAATCATCCTCTCTGGCATATAAACTCGGCCTCCTATCTTCAAAATACCATCTGGATTAAGAAAGGCTTCCTTACCTTCTTTATTCAACACCTTATCCCAAATCACTCTCAATCCAACATCGTTAAACTAATGATCCTGAATTTTCTCTATCAATAAAGACTAAGCATCCATAAATTTCAAAATATATCTATTTGTTAAAGTATCAAGACTAACCATCTGGTTAGCCAAAGACTGAACCTCCAAGTCCAAAGGCCTTTCCTAGTCAAAATATTCACCAAGATACCATGCTAGTCTACTTTTGGATAAAGGCATCTACAACTACATTAGCCTTGCCTAGATGATAGAGAATAGTAAGGTCATAGTCCTTAAGCAACTCAAGCCAATGGTGTTGCCTCATATTAATATCTCATTGGGGGAATAAATATTAAGGCTATGATGATCCAACATAATCTCATAATGGACTCCATAAAAGTAGTGCCTCCACAACTTCAAAGCAAAAACAACTGCATGCAACTAAAAATCATGGGTAGTGTAATTCTTTTCTTGGGTCTTCAACTGATGAGAAGAATTATGCAATCACTT